>VWYH01004590.1:160795-273851 GCA_013399365.1 Pampusana beccarii
GGGTGGGCGACGGGCCGGGGCAGCCGCAGCTTGTCCGGGGAGCCGGCGGGGGGAGCGCGGCAGCGGGTCCGGGTGTTTCTGTTCGCTGCCAACTGTTGGAAAGTTGGGGGCATTCGCCTCGCAGCGCAGCCTGGCACCGGCCGGGGCGATACTTTCCCCCTTCGGACTGGAAAAGAAAGGGGGGGGAAGAAAAAAAAATAATAAAAGAAAAAAAAAAAACCCAACCAACCGACTAGCGTCGTTGCCAACTACAAATGCGTGTCATGCTGCCAGTGACACATTTGATTGTAATTTTTATGTTATTTTCCCCCTGATTGAAAGCACAGTTGAGGCTGTGCTGAAGGTTGATGTGAGGGGCAAGGGGCTCCTGAAAGATGCTCTCTGGCCTGGGCCACTGTCCCTCTCTGAAGACCAGGGAAACCCACCTTTTTTTATTTCCAGGTGCACCATCCTCCTCCCCACCTTGTCATATTTTGGTATTACCTGGGCTTGACTTGGCTTGGCAGGACAATGCCTGTACCATAGGGTGAAGCCGTGGTCCACAGTAGGGAGTTTTGGTGGCTTGGATTGATATTTGGAGCACTTAATGTAAAACGGTTTTGTCTCTGTTTCATTGCTATTGATTTTTTTTCCCCCTTCTTAATGCATTTTCAGAAACGTGAATGTGGTGTATGTTCTCATGTGCTGTACATTCAGAGTAGCTAAAATAAAACAGATACATGGAAAACCCCAGCAAGCACGGCAGCATTTCCATACGCAGGGCGTCTGAAGCCTTAGTACTTCGCTGGGTTTAGTTATTAATATTAATTGCTTGGTCTTTGTAATTCATATCACATGGAAACTAATTGCTGAATTGAAGGTTTACCAAACCTCACAGCACTCCAAAATCATCTTTCTCAGACATCTGAAAAATGAATCTGCTGAACTTTTGTTAAAATGAAAGGCAAGCACTCTTGTAAATGAGAATTAGAAAAGTATGGCTTTAGTCAGTGACTACTTAATTGTAGTTTTAAGTATGCTTAAGATCAATAAATTTCTAGAGGAAATTAAATCTTTAAGAAATCTTTAACAAATCTTGTCTTGCTTCTATCTATAAGGAGAGGGAGGGAAATAAAAGAAAAATCAGCCCTGAGATTTTTACCAAACAGAAAATCAGCCTTTATCCCAAGGAGTAACCTGCCCAACGTAACCCAAAAACTTCTTAAATGTCTGTTATTTTGCCTTTATGGGGGGTGCTTGAGCTGTGGCCTGTTAAGTCAATGTGAAGAGAACCTGCTTCTCCTCTTGTACCGCTTTTAGCACCAGTGTAACTTCGTTAACCTTAATGGACCAGATTTTCATTGATGTGAAAAGTAATCAAGAAACCCATGTTTTCAGAAAGGCCCCTATAGTAGTGACGTGACAAGCTCTGATTCATTCTCTCATCAGACCAAATTACGCCACCCTTACTCACACCAAGTGGTACTTTACTGCGCAAGAGCTCCCTGCGATGCTTGTATGACTACTTGTGTACTACAGTACCAATCTGGGTGAGGTAATGGCGCTTATTTTTTTATAACTATTTTTTCCCCTTCCCCTGAAATAAGAACTTATTGGATAACTATTTTTCTTGGGTTGTGAAGAAAACTGAGGATTAAATGTAAAGCTGCTCTGTCGAGTGACTGTACAAAAAAACCCCGAGATCTGTGCTACCAGTGAAACAGGCAGGTAAGTTTTCTGTGTGTTTAGCTTTCCCTTATTGCTGTGGGAAGTAGGAAAAAAGGTTGTTGAGAAGTTCATTATCTTGTCCTGAAATTCTTCTGTGCCTGAGGGAACCCATACCTTCATGTGGTGTTCAAGTTAGGGTTGGGGTTTTTTTTTTCCTTCCTTTCGTTCTCCAGAACCCCCCTAAACATTCACATCACATTGTTTAAATGTTTGCTATCGAAATCACTGGCATCAGGATCAGGCCCTCAGTTGTTTTTCTTTAAACAGTTGATAATGGCTTGGACATGATGTTGTAGAAAGATAATATTATCTGGTGTGTCCACAGCTCAGATCCACTGTCTTACAGTCTCAGAAGAAAGCTCCCTACTAAGCAGCTTGTAAAGAAAATACGTCTAATAAAGCAGGACTGTCTTCTGCCTTTATGTTCTTATATATAACTCTCTTGAAAGTTTGCTTGATGTTCTTTCAGAACAAGACACAATTCTTTTGTGTTTATTTCATGTTTTCACTTCCTTGTATGACTGTGTTCATTGCTAAGCTTTTGTGTCACTGATTGAGATGTTATTGTAATTAACATTAATTATGCAAACTAAATTGTTTTTAGAGGCTCTCCAACTCTGTATTGATACTGTCAACTTGTTTGTTTGAACAAAAATCCACGCATTTCACCATTCTCAGAGGAAATAGATTAACTGGTTCCAAATCAATATATGCATGGGAAACCACGGCAAAATTAAGCTGTTTTTCCTCAAACTGCATATTGAGTGTTGATGGAGGTGCTGAATACAGTACGGTTGGATCTGAAACATCAAAGCAGGGTGAATGGGGGGAGCAAGAAAAGGGACTTTGGTACAGCCGTTTGGGGAGGATTACACTGCAGAGTTTCACCACATTCTTTCCAGATAGACAGTACTAGATTAATTGGGCCAGATTCTGCAGTCCCTAATTCAGCAAAACTCTTACTGAAGTATCCTGGAGCTGTCTGCTTGGTTGTAGACTGCTGCATGTGTTCAAGAAATGGAGAAAAATGGCAGAGTTTACTTCATTAATTATTTAGGACATTTTGGATTTAGACTCAGAGAAAATATCTTCCTTTAATTTGGTTTAGAAGGTGTTCCAGGTTTTTTTTTTTTAAAGAAAAACTTATTAAGAAATATACATTCACTTATAAAATATTCCCTATAGGAATGGTAACATTGTACAATTTTTTTTATAACGTTAATTATAGTGACATTCACAAACGTTTCTATGATTCGGAATCACCCTCTTGAAACACTTCTGAGCTGAGAAGGACTTCAGAAACTCTCCCTAGAAATTGTAATTGTTGCAATATTTATATGTTGTATAGTTGTGTACTCTTAAGGAAGAAAAAGCAAATAGGGATAGGGAGAAGAGTTTAAATGAGAATTTGTTGTCATGATATCTGAAAATCTATGCAGACTAGCAGATAATTCCCTGCCTTAAAAATTAAGTCTCTCTAATTTCCCATTTAAATAAGCAGAATTTGGTTTGCAGTTTGCTTTGGGTAATGAAAGAGAGGTTTTTTGTTTCTACTTTTGGTTCAGTGGTCCTCTGGAAAGTTAGAAACAGCGCCCTGGGGCTCAGCGAAGTGGAGGGTGTATAATTATATGGGAAGGCTCCATAGCATCAGTGAATTAGCATTAGCAGCTGAGTGAGTTTGTTAAGCTGTAGAGATGGTATTATGGAAATCAATAAAATGCTGATTTCTTACTGCAGGTTCCATGTTAAAAGGAAGATGCTATTTGTTCATCTGCCTTTCATGTAGACGTGCCAAACCATTAGTTGATTTGGAAAGGCAGGTTTTTCAGTTCAGACGATAAATAGTCAGATTTTATTTTTTTTTAACTCTTTTAAATCTCTATTTATTAGATTGTCTTCCAGAAATCACACTAACATCCTGGCCTGCAAGTGGCTTCAAGTGTGTCTGTTTGTCAGCAGAGGCAAGAGTGAAGGTCACTCATTTTTCTTATGACATACTGGTGTGGCGTTGTTTGTTGTAGACCAAATGCTGTATGTTCCTGACATTCCTGTTTCTGCTTTAAATTAAAGTATCTCAAGTGTTTGGAGGGTTCTGATGAGATGTACTGAAATCCACGCTAAAAATAAAAGAGAAATAGTGACCTTAACTGTTTTCAGAGATATGAGTCAGGAGGGCTGATATTAATCACTGTGAAATCTGCAGTATGCATTGGCCTTTATTTCTTTGTCTCAAAGCTTCTCCTGCTTTTATACCAGAAAGACAAGTAACCAGATCATTCATCACATTAAGCGCTTATAGTGAAATGACAGATCGACAGCCTTGTGTTGAGCACTGTGTAACGCGTATGATACATTAAGTTCTGATGATCTATAGAAAACATTTTAATTGAGAGGAACAGCAAATGGGAACAGCTGTCTTCTAATCCAAGGACCTTGTTGGTTTGGGTTTTTTTTATTCTTCCTGATTGAAATGAAACTTAAGTTCATGTTCAAAGCGTTTTATATTTAAAAATCAGTATGCTATGACCCTTGACAAAATACTCTGAAACGTTTTATTAAAGCAAAGATACGCTAAGGGGTTTAGGGGAACATGGGAAACTTGACTGGTGGATAGCAGAACTGACGGTGATCCAGGGGACTTTATGGAACTTTGAAGGTGCAACTTGGCAGCTTCTTCAGGGGTGTGGCAAGGAGCATCTGTTTTGTGACATGTGAGCAGTGTATGTACAGAGTTCAGATACCGTGAGGTGTGCGGAGCATGTTCTCGTATGAATAGAAACAGTTCAAAATACTGGGTTTATGATGCAGGCAACAGTAAAGGTCAGCAACTTGGAAAATTAATAATATGGTTCGTGTTGACATTTTAGAGGGAATTCTGATGGGGGCGTGTAAGCTCGTCGGTCCGGCAGCACAGATAAATAGGCAGCCTTCCTCTTATCTCTTTGGTAACCCAAACCTTTTTACTGAGAAACTGGCAACATCATGTTTATATTCTCCCTGTGCTTTATTGTTTCTGCTAATCTCTAATTAAATAGAGCCAGTGAGGGCCAGCATGGTGCTTTTAGTGCTTGACTACAGTTTAGAAATGACACTCTGCTTTCTAGTGATTAAGAGCAAGTGAAGTCCCAGAAGGGCAGGAGAGTTGGAGTAACGTAGCGTGCAAGTAAATTCCTGGTTTGCGAAAACATTTGCCTGTAGTTGGAGCGATCCACAGTACTTCGTATCTCTGGTATTGCCATGGATGTCCAGTTAAGGACAGTTTAAGAACACAGAAATGGAAAAACAAACAAACAAAACAAAACCAAAAAAATAGGGATGAAGAGATCTCCGTTGAACCTGAACAGAACCTTTTTAGCTCCTACCATGTAAAATAGGGAGGAAGGTCCCAAGAAATAACAAGGATAAAGTCTTTTGTAACTGTAAAATTACAGTAGTAATGGTGACTCCGAAAAAGTAGCTTCTAGATAGAGAAAAAAGAATTGTAGTCACTTTGCTGTCTTTTCGTGAGTTGTTACTAATGTGGTTAAAGCATTCATTCTGAGAACAAGTGTGTTGCTAGCTTGGATTCTTCCTCCTTAAAATTTAGAAGTCTACAATCATATATTTTCCGTGGAGTAAAATAAAATACTGCTTGTTTGATCATGCAAATTCAGTGTTCTTCTTAAGAGAAAAACATGCACCCTGTTTTTTGTTGAAATGAAGTCAGATATTCCTGTGGATGCCTTTTTCACGTTTGTTTTTTTGTTTGTTTGTTTCCTCTCTTCTGACTATGTTTTCATTGCCCGCTTTTCTTCTTTCTGTCCTACTGAATTCCTTTTCTGTCGTTGTTTTTGATTCCTTCCACTTCTTTCCAAACATTTTTTCCCATTTGTTGTTGTTCTTTCTAGTCTTAATCAACTACTGGTGTTTCTGCTTTCTTATAGAATCACATTAACAGCTCTGAATAACACTGCTCTACGCAGAGTACAAATAAATATCAACCGATCCTTCCTTAAAAAGCTTACAGTGGGAACGTGAAATCTGGGAGACTGACATCCAGCTCCTGTTTTTCGTGGCCCACACTTCTTGGTTTTGGTATGGAGGGTGGTTGTGCTGCTGTCGTGCAGTGCTAAGGCACGTGTTGAGGTATGGGATGTCAGTAATATTTAGTGTCCTCTGCTCTTGGCAAGGAAATGGTTCACCAACGCTGACCCTTAGTTCGAAAGGAAAATGTGAAGGGAGAGCCTGTTGGAGGTGTGACATGAGCTGGTGCAGTCACCCAGGAGTCAGGACCACAGCCAGGAATAATACCCAGGTGTCATCAGCTTCAAACACGTGCCCTGGGCTGTAACAAAGAAAGTTTTTTACCTGTTTTATGGTTTGTGGAGCTCGTTTCTGTATTTTTTTTTTCATCCTTCTGCTTCTATTTATTTGGCTCTCTTCTCTGTTTTAATCTTTTTTTTGTCTTTAATATGTCATGGCTACTAGCGATCTCTCAGACTGCAGCACAGGGATGTGAATAAGATTTAGTGGCTTTTCCCTCCTCCTGTGCTGGAATATTTGGCTGTTGCCAAAGAAATTGAGGTCAGAATCAGGGCCTCTTAAGTACCTTGTGCCAAAAAGTACCTATGTACGCGTTAAAGGTATCAAAATACTCTTAAAAAAATAAATTGTGACATTAAAAAGCTAATGTGCTGTTTGTGATGCAGTGTGAGAACCAACATATAAAATGCAATAGGTTTTCTGTGGTGATGTAAAGGTAAAAGGTGCAGCCTTTTTAAGAGAACCTTTAAGCTATTAAATCTTTTTAAGGAACACACCAATCCTTCGCTGAACCTGCTAATTTGAAGGTTTTGGAGGGTAAGTGGCCCTCCTTCTAGTGATAAGGAACATATGGGACAGTAAAGTTTCTAAACAGCTGAAGTCTCTAGGCCTGGTGCTGGTGCTGGTTGTTGCCTGATATCAAGTGAAAGATGTATCAGCCAGATATGCAATGGGAAAGTGCCCAGGAACAGGGCATCCTTCCAGCATCCAGCCAACGCAAGGAGACTGTTTTAACTGTCCTTTGATTTGGAATAGTTTTTAATTTATTCGCTGTTTTCAGATATTTCAGTGCAGATTCTAGGGATAGGCAGTTTCTGTCCTTTCAGATTGGCAGATTTTTGTGGCATTCCCACCTTGGAAGTCCAAAGGAGAGGGTGTTCAAATCTCGGGTATCATCTTCTACTCTCCCCCCTGCCATGTTCAAAATGAAATAGTCTTCCCTTGTTCTGAATAAAAGCTGTGATAATCCATTTCCTTTACTGTGATAATCCATTGCCTGAATGTCCTGGTAGCATAATTTGATTGTGGCACTTGGACAGCTATCATATCACTCCTGTAGAACAACATTGTTTGAGATTTTATAATCCAAGAAATCCAGACTTAAAGTGCTTACACCAGTGACTAATTGCATGCTAGTGAGTATTACTATATCTTCCTGATTTATGTCCCTCATTGGCCAAGACAGACTTGCAGATGAGTTCTCAACATGTTATTTAACAAGATGATAGTGCACTGTGTTTAAATTGCTTCTTGTTGTGGTGTGTGTTTGTTTGGTTTTGGTTTGGTTTTTTGTGTGTGTTTTTTTGTTTGTTTTGGGTTTTTTTTTTTCTCCTTTCCCAATGTGGGGTTCAGACCGTATTGGTTTTATGGGAAAGCCATGAATCCTTATTCCTTCAGGGGCTGTTACAGCATGAGTGAGCAAACTGTGTAGGGGTTCTTTGAAGAGCTATCAAAGTGGCCTGTGCTCCTTACCCAAGAAAAGTTAAGAATTGTTATTAACTCTGGGGCTTTTCTGGGGTTTTGGTGGTGTTTGTTGGTTTGGTTTGTTTTTTTCTTTCCTTTTCTTCCCCACTTGAACTCTGATTCTAGAGGAACGGGAGCAATTATCCAGCTTGTCTTGTATCTTTCCATTCAGAAGAGAGTAGGATGAGAAAGAAGGTCTGCATTGGAGTGCAGGTGTTGTCTCTAGCCCTTTTGCCCCCGACAGTTCACATTTCTTTATCCTGCAGAACAGCAGAGGAAAAAATCCTTCTTGAACACTTTTCCCTGGCTTTAATGAGAGATTAAGGAAAAATCCTTCCTTTAGAAAGATAAGTAGTGTAGGTGAATGCATTTAGCACCCTTTAGGAAAGGGTTGCCACCACAGAAGTGCTGTTAAGAAAAGTTGCCAAATCCTCCCAAACTCTGCATCAGGCTGTTGAGAAAGACTCCTATGAAATTAAGAAGTTCTGTAGCCAGTGCATGCATGCATATTTCTGAAGGTTATGCTGGATTGCTGCCATGCCACAAAACTGATTAGAATAATTTATAATAAAAAGTGGATTTGAGAAATGGATAATGTGATGGGGGAAGGAGGGAAGTGAGTGGCAGGGGATGCAAATCTGAAGTTTATCCTGGTCAGTGGATGTACCCCAACGTGCAGATTTTCTACTGCTGTCCGTAGGAAGAAGCTACTGCCATTGCTTTTGTTGACACAGATGACTGCTGTATGCTGGGCTTAAAACATTAATACAGATTGCGTGCTTATGCATTGCTGTTTGTTTATTTGCTTGCAGTAGGACTCGGGATATTCCAGGCAGTTTCCCAGTGCTTATGGATAATCTCTGCTCCAAAGACTTCATGAATCTGAGAAAGGCCAGAGAAGAGTGAATAGGTGAGAATTTACAGGTGTTAGTACTGAGAAACAGAATGAGATTCATACATGTGGGACCCTTGAGAGGAGTGTGAGTGTGCATCAAAGGAGCCATGCAGGTGGGGTGGGGAGGAGTATACCTGTGGTGCCCTCCCCGAAATAAATGGGCACCATGCAGACAAGTGCTCTGACTGCTGAGCCTTCAGTCTGTTCTGCGTTTATCAGCCATCTAGGCCTAGTAAATGTGTGCATTTTGGTCCCTGGTGTGCCTGGAAAGAAAAGAGATCCTTTGCTTTCCTTCTGCATTACAAGCCAGTCCTTGGTCAGTTTAGAGCCCCTGACACCTGATCTCTCTCTTAGACGCTTTTCCCTGTATTTGTCATTGTGCGATGTGATGGCTGTGTAAGTGGAGTTATTCTGCCGTGTTCTGTGCAGAGAAATGCTGTCAAACGAGAAAACGGGGGAATAAGGCACGTGAGGTGTGTGCATGCAACATGAGGCTTGACAAGGCCAGCACTGGGGTTTTGCACATGCATTCCTTGGGGCACAAAGTGTCATCGTCTTCAATTCAGTTTTTGCTGCAATTAAGGCCACTGAGCATGTCTGTAATACAAAACAGAAAACAAAAAGAAAATGTTTTCTCTCCATCCATCATTCTAGCATTGTTTATGTGTGTATGAATCATTCCTCCTCCATCTGGAAGGATGAGATGCAGAGCTCTTCTAAGGAGGTATCTAACGTACATCCTCATAGCAGCCAGCAATTGGCATGACAAAAAGGTTACAGCAAGTGGCTGGCGCTTTTCCCATCCATCTTGCCACTGGAAACATAATGCTTTTGCAATGTGCTTGTTCTTCAGGCACCAGCATGCAGAGCCAGTCCTCGGGACACACAAACAGAGCAGTTGCATGTTGTTCGCTTTTGTTTGTGGTGCCTCCTTAGTGACCCCAGAACTGAGAAGCAGGAGTAACAGCGATGAACTGTTTTACTGTTAGAATGTGACATGGAGTAAATAGTAACAGTGGGGTACTTGTAGGACATCCCCAGGTGTGGGAAGATGAGCAGCAACGCATCCAGCACTGCCAGTGTAACATCAAGTGTGGCACAATACCCTGTTTTGCTTCTAGCCTTGTATGCTTTGCACAGGACAAGATAAAATTTAGTAGTATTGAGTGCACGAGGAAAAAAAGTTTGTTTGTTTTTTTTTAATGTCGTATGTTATTCATGTAAACTGACTACCTTATTTATATATTCTGTCCCTCACTGGATTTGCAAGAAGACAAAGGCCCTAATTCAATTAACTTGGTCTCAAATGTTCCTGTGATGTCAAGAAAGAATTTTATTGCCTTGGATTTTGCAGAGGGGTGTTTAACGTGGCGTCAGAATGAGCAGTAGAAAGAAGGCCCCCTTAATACTCTGCTTTAAAAAATCTTTTTACCTTTCTCTGTTGCTGACCGTACCTTGACGTCTCCTCATCTTGCACCAGTGATGAAATCAATACGAAGTTCAAATCTACCTGTAGAAGCTGGATGTTCTTCTGCTGAAGCTTCTTGAGGCACTCTTGAAACTCACCAAATGCGTGCCCATGGGATTGGACATGTCTTCGTTGCTTCCTTCTTTTGAAGGACAGTTGGTGATGAGGTAGGGGAGAGTCTAGGATGTGCTGCGTGCCCCCAGGGCCTTTGGTGCATTTAATGAGCTGGTGTTTGCACCAGTTATTCATAGAGCTGGTACCAGTGGCTCTTTCTCCCTGGGGAGTGCCTGTGCAAACAGTAAGAGCCTCTCTGCTCCCCTTCCCGGCTCTGCATTTTAACCAGTGTCTGTTCTGCAAGGCAGGCTCATTAATGCTGCAGGAGCTGAGTGTCGTCTCTCCATCGCCCACCAGATAGTCTGGAGGTTTAGGGCACTGTTCTTTGCAAGACCTCAGCCAGCTTAGGTTGAGGTGGGAATGGCAGGGAGGAAATCATCAGCCTGCCCCACCTGAAGGAGCTAAATCCTGCTGTGCTTCATGGAAGATACAGGCTTGTGGCTACTCCTGCTGCTGTCTTGTATATGAAGTGAGGAACTTCGGCTTTTTGAAGGACAGGTTCCTGTCTTAGTGCATGAATAGAGGAATCTCTTTTCTACTTCTTTGTAAGAGGTGGGTTTAAGATGCAGCCCTGTTCTTAATGTCTCTTATTAGCTGACTGTAGACAGCAGTATGCTGATCTCAGAGGTGCGAAGTACTGGCCTGTTGTTCCCTAGTGTACTTTGCGTTTGGGTGAGAGGGAGATGGCTGATGCGTCCTGTAGGCTTTCTGCGGCAGGGCTCCTGTTCTGGGGTGAGAACAGCTGTTCCCCGTCCTTCGGAGCTGTTGTGGCAGCAGGCAGGGACTGTGAAACCCTCCTGTGGCTCCTAAGCTGGACGCTGTGTGAGAGAGACTATCTGCTCCCTCCCAAAGCGCTTTTGGGAGGATGCTCAGGGGCTGGAGTGTGAAATGGTGTCGTAGAAAGCCCCTCTGCCCTGGAGAGGGAAATTCTCCTGTGTATTGGGGCTCAGTGCTGGACTTTGTATCTGGGGAGAGCTTTTCTTTCACTATGACTCAAGCTTTTGCTTTTATCTTTCCTTGATACATAATAGCCTGGAGAAGACCCTTCAGGTAGGGCTGTTTTGTTACTTTATTTAGCTTCATGATTGGTGTTTATACTATAGTGTAATAAACACAATTACCATGTCTGCCTTATTCAAGGTGTGTGCTTGTGTGTGAAAAGGATTTGGATACATTAACTCTGCCATCTTTCCTACCTATGCCTGAGATATTATCTGCTTGCAATCTTTCCTGATACATAACAGCTATGGAAAGGAAGTAACACTATTTCTGCTCTTGGAAACATTTCAGTAGCCTGACTCCGGTAAGCAGTACAGCGGTAATAGGAATGAGGGGTGACATGCAGTGTCTTGCTTTGCAAACTGCCTTCTGGATCCTGCAGAGCATGGCTGGCAGTTGGAGGTTGTTCGCATTGCACACTTCACCTGCTGTGTCCACTTGCAACACGCTCTGTGTATATAAATTTGTGACAGGTTGGAGTCTGAAGTCTGGGGACCCCTGAGGCGGAATGGTTGTGTTTGCATGTGTGTTTGTATGTGTACACTCAGCGGGTGTATGTTCTCCAGCTTGAGTCAGCTGTGGCTATTTCCACTTGCTGAGAGTCTGAAAACCAGGTTCCCATGGCCTTAATTCCGCCTAACGCTCTGTGCTTGAAGACCAGGAGTCAGCTGGAAGGAAATAAAAGACACAAAGACTTAGGTGCAGTTTAGGGCATGTGAATCTGGCTCCTCTCCTGTGATACTGGTGTACTATAAGCATCTGATGTAGGAAGCTTGTAGTGAACAGGCCAGGCCAATGACTGTATCTTCGCTTTCAAAAGTGTTTCTAGACATACCAAACTGGACTCCCCACCTCTAACCTAGGTCCAATTTGAATTCTTAAGCCAATCCCATCAGTGTTAGACAGAGCAAAGAACCTGATCCAAGCAGTGTTGCTTGTTCCTGGGAAGATCCAGATATCTCACAGCATTTACCTTCTGAAGGGTAACTAGAGGGCTGGGGGAGAGGCCTGGAGCTGTGCTGGTGCATGTGTTGTATTCTGGCTCTGGGGGAGGTGGTTGTTGTTTTTGTGGGTTCTTATTCCCTCTTATAAAGTTCAAATACTTGCATTGCACCTGTGGCCTAGAAGGACTAGAAAAGGCTGTTACCTGTCAGCACCAGATAGATCTGGTGTTGAATGAGGGAGACGCTTGGGCTCTCAGACATGGGGTGCTGAGGGTGCTTTGCAGCATTTCCAGTGTGCTTGGCTGTGGGAGAACTGAGACCTCCCAGGCTTACTTGTGGCCATAAAGAGTGTGATCTCTCACTGTGTTGGCCCTGGTAATCTCTGACTATCAATCATCCTCTTCTCATTTGGAAGAACTTTGACTTAATAATAATGAGAGATACATCAGCTTGAGTAATTTCTGTTTGAAGATATTAAGCTCTGTGAATACTGAAGAATACCGTATCCTAAGCTTTTGAGCAGTTCTGACTGTAATGTAGTGCTGTTCTTGGAATGATTTGTTTCAACTATAGGGCCAGTTTAAATAGAGCTATTTAAGTATATGTTGCTGTTCCTCATACATCAAAAAGTGAAGTTCAGTGAATAATGAGATATCATGGGGCACCACAATGAGGTAACAACTCATCATAGCTTTGCAATAAATGACAATGTCATTAAAGGAAAAAAGACTTTTTGTCTGTAAGCTTAATTGGAAAAGCCAGAAATCTTGAATGGAGACTTTTAGCATGCTGACCAACTGGAATATATTGCAATAAGAGCAAATTTCTGTGTGCAGAGGGTATCCAAGATTTTCGATTGCTGTGTGAGCCACATGGCTGTGGGATATTTTCCCCACGTGTGCCTTCTATGTAGATAAGTGACAGTACCTGATTGCTGCTCCTGGAGGAGAAATGTAGTACGTTATTATTGAACAATTTTCCAAGATGCAGCAGCAGTTGTCGTTAGAACTCAACAGTGGACAATGGAGCTGTATTTGGCAGGTGTTGACTTTTTTTTTAGCTTTTAATCGCAATGACTTGCAGTTATGTCATGCTGTAGTTTTAAACTGTGCAAGGCAGCTTGACTCATTTATGTTCTTATTCAGGTCTTTAGTGTTCACACAGAAGAAGCTGGCTTCTGGGCTTGCTGATCATACGGGTTGGAAGTGGGGATAACCAGCCCTGGTGTACAGGGCTATTAGGCACTCGCTCTTTCACTGGGCTTTGTAACAAAGCCACTATGCTTGAATTTCCCTGTCTGCAGAATGAGTCCATCCTGCAGTTTATAAAGAATTTGAGGTGCTTACTTATTGCTTTTAGCAAGTAGAATCATTGTACCACTGTGGTCTCAGTTGTAGTTAGCAGGACACCGTGACTGGCTCATCTGCAACAGCTCTGCTGGAAAGGTCTGATCTGCAGGAGCCCTTGTTTGCTCTTAAGGATGAAATGCAATTGAGCATCTGGGAAAGTCTGCTATGGTAGAAATTAACCATAAATTTATACTTGAGGATTTTTTAATTATTAGGCTTAAATTGATTATTTCCTCCCAGTTGTAGGACTCCTAAAACTTGCTTTTTCTCCTTCCATAAGAAAAATATCAGTTTGAGCAGATGCTATGCTGCAGGTAGGATGTGGCAGCAATAGTGCATGAGGAGAGGTATGAGGAAAAAGACAGCTTCTTGCTTTGCATTGTTTCTGATTCCACCCCCCCTTCCTAGTTACATGGAGTTGGAAGAATGAGCTGGTAGGATATGAATGTTGTCATCCCATTATAAGAATTGTGGTCATGGGTGCCATGCAGGCATGAAGCTTCAAGAGACTGGGGTGTGTTTTGAGCACAGACCAGGAACAAATCAGGCCTGCACATGGCTTTCTCAGGTATAAGGTAAGCTAAGGGAATGTCTACAAAGCTAGTGCCCAAAACTGGAATTATGTTTCCCATTCCAGTTAAACCAATACATAAACAAACAAGCTCACTTGATGTTCCCATTAATTTGGACTGCTTACCTTTCCAGTTTTTCCAGCTTGTGATTTGAGCAGAATGAGCCAGTCGGAAAAATGACAGTCTGGAACTGGCCTGACTCGTCTCTCTCTCTCCCCAGAAAGCCAGTTTCTTTTCTACCACCAAAAGAGGGACTGGCTACACAGCTATTGTTCAGGACACCTGAGACTCCACAGCAAAATCATCTACCATTTCCTAGAAAAAGGACAGCAAAGGAAAACTTACAATCCTTTGCCAGCTCCTTCTGCACCTCTCTACCTACTAAGGCTTTTCTCCACCGTACAAATGGTATAGCAGCTGCGGCTTGAAAACCACTGGGGCTTTCCCCTCACCCTGGGGTATTTAATTGTATCCAGCCCTGGCACCTTTACAAGCCCAGGCAGCAGAAGCTGTGTGTGGGGCCAGTGTCACGTCTGTGCTGAGCCTGCTGCTTCTGACAGACCTGCTCTGCTTCTGTCTCCTTCCAACGCGGCCACAGCACATGAAGTGGGACAGCCCATGGAAAGATAAGTTGTGCTGTTCTTCTAAGTTGAGGCCTTCAGTGACCTTGAGCCTCTTGCCCCTCAAGATACTAGGGTGTAGCACAAATGAAAGCCTTTCGTTTTTAACGGAGGACCAAACATTTGGGTTACTGAGGGATCTCTGGAACTGGTTGGAGTGGATTTTCCCACTGCATGTACGTGTAAGAGGGAGCACAGTACGGAGAAGGAGACTGGGTGCTCAGTACAACATTTAATTGTTTAACTCCACTGCAGTGGGCTCATGATCTATGTTTCTGACTTAACCAAGAACCACTGAAGGTGCAAAGCCCCTCTGTATCCTTCCTCTTCCAGGAAGTCCTGACAAGCTTCTGGCTAAACAGTCAACAAGTCCACAGAGTCCGTTTGGTGTTTTGATGCCTGTGGAAAGAGAGGTCGGCAGTGGGAGTCATTTTCTATCTTGTGTTGCTGACTGCGACAAAAAGAAGGTCAGCTTTCTTGACCTAGAACGATGGCAAGGCTGTGTGCAGGCTGGAGAATGAAGCCAGCAGTCTTTCCTTCATGCCTTGGGTCTTTTGAAAGAGATTTCTGTGGTATCAAAGTAGACCCTAACCTTCCATGGGATCTCCTGGTGGAATCCAGAGGTCTGTAGCTGAGATCTCAGGCCTGCATCCTCCTCAGGCTCACCTTGCTGTCCATTTTTATATAGCTCTGCATAGGGCAGTGGTATAGATTTTGATGTACTGGATTCTCACCATCACTAAGGGCTCCATGCTTTTGGATGCTGCCTGTGTATCAGTGGATGCAGCTGGTATGCTCACCTACCAAAAGTGTTTAGTTTCTTTGATATTGCTAGAAGCTGTTCTTAAGTATGTTCTGCCAGACAAAATAAAACCTGTGAATCTCAAAAACTTGGAATCTTGAAGAAGACCAAGTAGGAAAATTGTATCTTGGGCAGAACCAAGGTCCTCTGACACAAAAGATCACATCAGTGATCCATGTCTCCTGAGACTCTGGAGATCAGGGGCTGGATTTCTCTTCTTATACTAAAGGTTGCCAACCTGTGACCAACAGAAAGGGGGGGTAGGGAAAGTAAAGAAAGAAATACAAGTTGGTTTAATTGGCGAAAGAAAAACACGCTGGAAACCCGTAACCGAATTGGCTTGAGCTTATGATCGAAAGTCTTGCAGTAATTGGCTGTGATCTGCTGTAATGTTCACACGTTGTACTGGGGTGGGTTTTTTGTTTGCTGCTGGCTTGCTTTTTAGTCTTATATGTGCACGAAGAGGAGGGAATAGCCTGTCAGGTGGCCAGAGGAAGGAAACAATCTCCTACATGTGCATGTAAGGGACTGATTTTCAGTAACCAAAGTTGGGAGTAAACTGCATCTTACACTAGGAAAAAAATAGAGTAAATGAAGCTGCTGGAGTCGGTGAGTGTGTGGAACCGCCTGGCAGAGGAGATGCTGGCAGCAGCATTGCACATCGTTCTGGCCTGAGTGATGTTGTGTCGGGGAGCTGGAGAGCCTGAAATCCTCTGTGTTGGTTCTGAACCTGGCACATATCACAATCGAGATTTACTGTAGGCTCCAGTGGGAGAAATGGAGAGGATCGCAAACTCCCAGAACGTCGTTTGGATGCTGTGTGTACTTCTGTGAGGAATACCACTTGGGAAAGAGGTGTTCCTCCTTCTTTAGAGGGAACTAGGGATCAGCTGAGAGCATTCGCTCTAGCATTTCATAGTAGTGTAAAACTCAGTCATGGGATTTTTATTTTTGAATAGTTAACAAATTAGGAAGTAGTAACAGAAGTTATTAGAGCCGTGATTAACTGTGTTGCTTTTGATTTTGTGGCTGAACCAAAAATACGGAGTGGTTTGAACTGAAAGACGCAAAAATTCTTTTGCTAGCATGAAAAATTAAGATTTTGGGTAATCCTAAACCCAAGTATTTTGGGTTGCCTAAAATTCTTCAGGTTAAAGAGTAAATGATTGAAAACAGTTTTCTAGTTTTAGAGAAATGGGAATCTTAAGGGCCGTTCATTGAATTAAAATTTATTTCAGTGCTCCTGAATCCACGTTTTGCTGAACATCGCATGGGACAGATTCACCTGCAGAGGGAAAGGGAGCTGTTGTCCTCCCAGCTACTCACTGCATTAGCAACTTGAATATCTCCTGTATCGAGGGAGTGGAATCACAACTGTTCAGCTCCCTTATTCAGAGAGTGCTGTGCACATCCTTGAAATAGTTCCCCAGACCAAAAAGCTTCCCAACATAAAAGACAGATAAAACTGAAAGTCAGTCACAGTGAGAAATAAAGGGGGTTTATTTGTTTGGTTTTTTTTTCCAAAGAGCGGTGTGCATGTGGAAGGCAAGTGAAAATGATTCCCTAATGAAAAAGCAGTAAAAGAGCTGAAGAGCACAGCTAAACAAAGGTCAAACCGTGTTAGACTGAATGCAGACAGAGGCTAAACCTGTTTGCAATACATACAGGGAGTGCAGTATAAAACGAAGGTGGCCAGCCCAAGGAATATTACCGTGCATAGATAATACACATATATGTGGATAATATATGCAATCATAAGTTCTGAAAGCCTGTCATCAGAACAAATTGCAGAGCACAGAATGCGCATAGGAGTTCAAAAAGATGTAGCTGGAGAACATAATACCAAGATCACCACAGAAACTGTGTTCCTTGGGGGTCACTTTGTTTAAAGCAACCCTTTAAGGCTCTACAATACGCAGGCAAGCAAATTCACAGAAAGTGAGTTTCCAGATAGATGCTGGAGCTAGGTCCAGAGAAATTACAAAGGCATGAAGGCAGAAAGGATTCGTGCCAGCCTTACAAAATCGAAAAAATAAGCCCCCTCAGATTGACCTGCTGGGCACAAGGTCAGCCCATGTGGCAAAGCCTGTGTTGGCAGGTCTGTATGAAGTTTGATACTATTCAGTAGTGCTTTGTTATGGAACAGAAAGTCTCGTGAGCCTGATTGGAAACACTCTGCAAACACGTTTTCATAAATTTATGCACTGAGAAGCGTTTTCAAAGAATACAAAAGGCATTTCAAGGAAGAGTGGATTAAGGAAGTTGTGTGAGATACTGATAGAGGTCCTTGCATCCCAACAGTGTATATGATCCATACTGCATCCCCATTGTCCTTGAGACATGAAGCAAAAGGTGAAAGTGTTACAAATAAGTGTTGCTGATTGAATGTAGTTCTCAACCAATTTATTAGTGTATGGTTCTGGTTTAAAGAAATAAATGCTATTTTGAACTGTTGTCTGCGTACAGAAGGCCTAAATGAGGCCACCTTGAGAACCCTTTACCCCAGTGTGGTTACATGAGGAAGGTACAGAGATGAGAAGACTTCCAAAAGAGGAAATCGTGTCTAGACTTCAAAATGCCAGTTCTCTTTTTTTTTTGAGGTGGTGATATCCTGTCTGGTATCTTTCAGCCTGTATGGAGGAGAAATAATTGACCAAGAGAAGGAAACAGTAACATAAGAAGATGCCGTGTATCATTTCAGAGTAAAAGCTCCCCAACTTTCATACTGAAAATTGTCACCAGCCCTCAAAATTTGTCACAGACTAGAAAAGCGGTGTGTATGAATTTAATACCACTAGCCAGCAGTGATGGAAAATATTCTTGCGAAGGTGGTCTGCAAGGTCTTGACTAACTTGCGTGCTGTAGCAAATGTGCCTTCTTCATACATTTTACGTTAAAGGTTAAGTATTTTGGCTTATTTATGTTTTGGCTTTCTTGGGGGTTGGGATGGATATGCTGATTCCCAGTTTTTGTTGGTTTTTTGTGTGGTTCTTTTTAATAGGTGACTTGATAAGTGTAAATAGAGGATATTGAACCTAAGGGGTTACAGTCACTGTTTCTAGTAGTTCAAATTAAGTTCCCCCAGTTTTGCATATTTTCTGTTTGTACTATGCCACTGATGTTGGGGAGGGGGGAATCTCAAACTTAACGATTCCCTTAAATGAGGAGGAAAACAATTATTTATGTTGTTTGTGGTTAACCTACACAGCAGTATTAATGGTATGTAAAGCCTCTTTGGGTAGTTGACTCAATAGAAAGTTTTGAGAAACTATTTAAATTTGAAAGAGAAGTTCCATGAGAAGACAGGATAAGACAGTTAAAAATCGTCAGGAAGGCAAGTTGGTGAACATATGAAGATCCTCTTGTGATGCATTTGTGGGAAGTAAGAAGGCAGAGGAGTGTGTGTTTAGATGCTGAGGGGAAGAAGCCATTAAGTGGAACCAAAAATCTTCAGTGCAGTTACTTCTTTCACTCAGATGATAGTGGCGGTCCATGCTTGGATGCAAATATTGGAAATTTCACTTGAGGTGCAAATAATTGCATTTTGTATTCCTCAAATTCAAATATGCTGAAGTGTTTTTCCAGGTAAAAATTAATAGTGTAGCACTTTAAGCTTCAAATGGGTCCTTACAGCCACCAAGATAATTATATTTTTAATGTGTACAAGTTGTGCTTGAAAACAGGACTTAATGCTGTCGTGTATCTTCTGTCCCTTCCCAACTGCACACATTCATTCACAAATGAAGTCTGCCCTTTTACTGGGAATAACATAAATGAGCAAAAAGTATGAAAAAGTCAGACTTGCCTGATTTTATTCCCTCCCTCTGGACTCTTAATATATTTTAGCATATTTTCATACAGCAAATTTAAATTAAGTAATGTTACTTTACAGTGACTGGGGGCTTTCCAAATCTTAGAAGAGGAAGGCAATGCAGTTACTCTGAAAACTTAATTAGTCCTAGTAAAACTTAGCTATTTCTTCTATGCTGTCAAGTATTCAAATTTTCACCTCAGTCCTTTTATTGATGGACAGGCATTTTTTTTAAATTATTTAACTATGTGAGCTTCTTTGTAGGGATTTTAGGGGTATCCCAAGCTTTCTTTTACTCCATTATGTTTTCATGATTATTTTCATCCATACTCTGATAGTTCTTGCAATAAAACTGCCGGTGCTTCCCTTTCTCTCCTTTGCAGTTTCTGAGAAGACGGTATGTTGCTTTTTTTGTTGTTGTGTTTTTACTTCTGATATTGCAGTGGGGAAAAATAAAGAAAAAGAAAAAGGCAAGTCGCTTTTCCCCCACATTTTTGTGTGCCCACAAATAGACACACATGCAGAGTCTCTTTCTCTCCCACATGTGTGCATGCATGCGAGCACACAGGAGGAGTTTCGTCTTGCCTGTGCGCAGCCAGAAGAGGCCGGACACGGCTGTCTTCAGCTCCGTGGAACTTGGCACCATCCCATCTCCAGTAAACAACGGCCTGACGTCAGCTCACGCAGCGGCGATAGCAGGAAAACTTGAGAGATTTTTTTTTCTATTATTTTTTTTTTTCAACTGGCCAAGCTGTTGAAAGGCTATCGCTGGGTTTGATAATCTCTGGCTGCACTTGAGAGGAATCGGTGCGAAGGTGGGGGGAGGAATGGTCAGTTAGTGACAGAAATAATAGAGCAATTCCTGATAACTTCATGTGGAGTGGAGAGGTGATTTTAAGTGTTACACCAAAGGGTGTTTTTTGATTCCCACCTTGTCAGCTGTAGTTGCTCTCTCCAGTGTTATTCCACGTTCTGAAATCCTGGTTGCTCTGTATAATTCACGTTCGTTCTGTGTTGGAAGTTGGAGAACAATTAAAGTACTGTATAACAGTCAATCAAGCAGATGATGAAATTTGACTTTTGTATTGTGTTGAATTAAGCACTTTCATTATGATTTTAATTCCTGATGTTTGCTTTATTCAGCTGTAGATATATTTCAAAGAACTGAGCCTGGTGATGCTAAGATTTTTACTAGTTTCTGTATATTTGATTTTTGTTACTGGCATATAAGTATGTAAGTTTTTGAGGCCCTAAATTGCAGTGACAACACTCAGAAAAAGTTTACTTCAAAAATACTTTGTTATTCATCATTATCAACTTAGGCTAGAATAAAGGTACCGTTTGTGGTGTTGATGTCAGGCCTTTAGAAAAGTGGCTGTTTTCCTGCAATGCTACAAGTGCCTTGACTGCAAAGTTAGTGAAGCCTCCCTTGCATTTCTGAAACAGAGCCACCGTGACTTAAATTTAATAACAGATGGTTCTCCTCATAACCCAACAGTTGAAAGAGACTTTTCTATTGTTCAGTACTACCGCTGAAAACGCATTTCCATTATGAACTTACAGTATTCTTATGCCAAAACCAACAGTTAAAAATGAATGGTTTGCTCTGGTAACAGGGCAAAACAAACACACAATCATTGTGTTGTGTGACAGAAAATCAGAATATTAAAGTAAAAGGAGTTGATAAATCTACCAGAATAACTATTTGATGGGCTATTCTTGAATCAATGACACTTCTCAGCAAATATTTCAAGGATATAAAGAATAGCACATCGACTTCTGCTTTGTTTCTTGTACTGCTGCGAAGATAGCAAAAAGTTCGTATTCCATTTAGGCGCTGTCATGAGGGATTTACAGAGTTTTGTGAAGTTCTGGAAGGGAATGTGAATAACTGCCAATATTAACATTTTCTAATGTACAAATTTTTACATCTGTTTTTGGGGTATATTCAGACTAGGTTAATAATAAAATCTGTTTTAGCAGGGAGGCAGAAGAATCCAAGAGACAAAGAAAAATTGGACTTTTTCTAGGCTGGTGTCTGTCCTGTTAGTAGCTTTTTAGCCTTTTGACCAAGTCTGATGGAGATGCACAAGTCCCTGAGATTCACAGCTTCTGTGAAAGTGGGCAACAAGGCGAGGATCCATCTGAGCCCATACTTCTTAATGAACTCATTGAGATCAAAAGCAAATGCAGGATAGATCTGTGCATCTCGTTCTGAGAACGATACAACTGGGATTGCTGATCTTGCAGAGAGGAAGGGTGAACAGCAGCTCTTTCAATACCAGGAAAGTCCTGACTTCTGTGAGCCTGACTGTCCTTGGAGACTCGTGTGGCTGCTTAGCATCCTGCTCCCCAGAGGGGCTGGCATGTGGCAGGGCCTGACTGTTCGTGATTTATGACAAGAGACCAGAAGCCAAGCCGTTGAAAAGCATCTGCTTGAGAGCTTGCAGTAGCACAAGAGTTAACAGCTCAGGTAAGGAACTTGTTCAAGAGGAATTGGCTAGAGCAAAACTTTCCAAAATCTCAGGCTAAGTAGCCAGGCTGGCCATAGTTGAGCTGACAACTGGCTGGGCAGCATCAGAGCTCTGCTGCAGGGCAGGAGATGTTTCAGGTGGGTGGGGAGGTGACCTTCCCCCAACTGCAGACTTCTTACACTTCAGGGCCCATGGGCAACTCCAGCATCACAAGTTGGGCCCCATGCAAATGTGAACTTGCCAGTGTGTAGGAGAAAGGCCTCTTCAGTTGTCCTTCCCAGGCAGGTGTGACACAGGTGGGACAGTGTTACCTGTGCACAAAGTTTGGAGCAGGTTGCCTTAGGTCTGTTTATTATCTTTTTCCTTTTCTGTGGTCTGGAGTCAGGCTGCTCAACTGTGAGGCTGTCGCATTTTCTGGGGTCCCCCTTGTGCCTGGGCAGGGTGAAACTGTGATTTGTAGGACTGCGAAACTCTTACAGTGGACTTAGCGGAGCATGGATCTTGTCCCAGGTCACTTCAGCAGTATTGTGTGTTGCACAGGGCTTGTCACAACCCCCAGCAGAACTTCCCCTTCCAAAAACCGTACCAGCAACTCGCAAAGGCAGTTAATCTCGCAGCTGCATCCTCGCTGAAGGTCTGTAATGCCATGAATGGGAGCAGACATGCAGTAGGAAAGTTCCTTATTTTTTTCTTTTTTTCTTTTATTCCTTTACCGTCTTTCATCTTGTCCAACCAGCCTGCTACTGCTCTAAGCAGGGCGATGAGCTGGTGGGAAAGACCTGTCCACTTTGCTTCTCCCTCCAAGTGGGTAACATTTGCATTTGCTGCCAGTGGTAAGAGTTACCCAGGGCTGCTTGCACTAGCCTTGAGCTAAACCACAAGTCAGAGATGTGTTGCAGCATATTTCCACTTGCTGGGAACCTGCAGAATGGCCTTTTGGATAGCCAGCCCTGCTTGGCCCTTTTCGTCATGTAACAGAAGTTACTTGATGGTGGTTGAGGTTATGGTTCATTTTGTACTGAGTAGAGCATTAAGTTTACCTTTAATGTGGCCAGGCATCCGATAATATAGAATTTTAACCAGTTGCAAAAAATCTTGAATTTGCTTTTGGTTTTATGGAGATAGTCCTACAAAGGGTCCCAAATAGGCTCCTCTGCTATCAAGGTGTAATTTTGGTACAACTTTGTCATGCATCTTAAAAGGAATTATCCTTCCAGAAAGATTCAGAAAAATCTTGTGGTCAGCCCCTTCCAAGAAATGTTGCAGGGCTCCCAAAGAAATGATGCTGAGTGCTTATTTTTGTTCTCAGGTTATTTTTTTGATCCTTGCAGATTTATATTTTCAAGATTTTGTGTAATCTAAGGCGCTAAAAAAACAAAAGACAAAGAGTGAAGTTCTTATTTAATCACTTCTCAGTACTTGGCAACACTGCACGCTCCTGCCTTTGCCCCTTCTGTGCTTCTCTAATGGTTACAACTTTTCTGAATAGTGAAGAGTCGTCGTAAAGATGGCCTCTCCCCATGCTTGATCGTGATGTGAGATGGGAGCAGACTGCACAAACAGCTCTGAGCAAGACTGAGGGAGGGTTCTTACCAGCATTTACCGCTGGAGCTTTGCTGCTTTATAAGGCCAGAGCTGTTCCCTGACCTGTCCTGTGTCTGCTCCAGGACCCACAGCAGTGAGTTTACTAAGGTCAGTCCCCAGTAGATGTTGGGGATTTGGGGTTTTCTTGTTTGTTTTAAGACACCCCTACAAAGTTGAAGGAGCAGAATAACTCTGCAACTTGCATTGGCTCTATCTAAACTTAAGACCCCCCCCAAATTTGCAGATTTAGTTTCATACCTTGGCCAGGTCATCACAGCTTGTTGACATAAAGTCTGGATTCCAACTGAAGGAGACCAGCAAGAGCAAAAAGGGAGGGAGCCACAATGATTTTGTTTTATAGCTTAGAGATAGCCACCATGGCCTGCTCCATCCTTTTATTTTTTTCATTATTATTTTTATTATTATTATTATTATTATTATTATTATTATTATTTTCCCCCTAGCAGGCCCAGGCTCCTGTGAGGCATGGGGCACCTTCAAGCCCCTCCCTTGCTCATGACTCGCCAAACAGGAGACCAGTCCCACCCAGAGGGATCCCAAAGCTCCCCACAGCCTTTCTCTCAGACTGGAAAGGTTCTATTCCTTATTGGTCTTTTTAAGGGCAGTATTAAGCACATAAAACTTTCTTCTTGTTGGCGTTGTCATGAAAGCCCAACAGGGGGAAAGACATCAAGAAAACCAGAGCAGAGGGTGGGGTGAACTGGTGAGCAGGTGAAATCTGACTTTTATGGATCTACACAGAGCAAAACAGGGGTTTGTGTGTTATTTGGACAGTCTTTACTTTGGTAAAGTACACAGCCCTCTGTTCAGCTCGATGGTACTGTTGTTCCCTGTTGAGGCCTCCCCAGTTTTACCTGTGCAAATGTCCTGAATAACACAGTATGGTTTAAAGAAAAAAAAACCCAACCAACCAAAAAAAGGTCTTGCAGCCAAAATATCTCCTTCTACCACTGAAAACTCAATTTTATCAGTTCTACAATAATGTGTTGGGTTAAAATGACTGAAGACTTTAATTGTAGTACTGATTTTATTTTTCTTTTTGGCAGCAATAGCAGTCAAGCAGTGGCACCTGACAAGGACAGCTTTGAATGAGTAGCCATCCTGAGGGGTGCCCCATCTCCCAAATCTTGACGAAGAAAGCAAGTTGCTGCCTCTTCAAGATTTTTTTCTTGTCCCTTCTGTTGGTGACAGGCGTAAGTGTCAGTAACATCTGCTGGCCTGAGCTTGCGTCTTTCTGCAGCTCTGCTCTCTGGCAGGGCTGTGTGGAGGGACCACGAGCCCTGGACACCCTGTGCCAAGCGCCCAGGGTGGCTTCGCCAACCAAAGCCTTCAGCAGAACCTCGTGTGCCGTGGCAGCAGCGCTGGCTTGGCACGACCGGCAGGGCGCTGCTTATCTCGTGGTAGTTTATTAGGCCCCAACTCTCAGAAGCAGCATTTTTTTTTTCTTCTTTTCTTTTTGAATAATGAATGTTATTTTAAGCAAAATAGCCAAGAGGGCTAAACAGATCAACATGTGAATCTGAAAACATTTTCTGTTAGCTTTGACTTAGAGATTTACTATAAATGACAGATATTACAGAGAACACACTTCTTTCACAATGCATTCTTGAACTCATTTCTGCCTTTCAACAATGTTTTGTGAGTGACTAGTTTTCTTTCTTTGCTCTGTCAAGTTTCCTTGATGGTGGCAGTATTTTCCAGAGCAACTGGGAGGGGAAGTATACCTGTATATATTTTAGCAAGGACATGGCATCTGTAAAGTCACAAGAAAATAAGCAGACTGTAAAGACAGATGCAGGCCCTGCTTTATTTATTTTGTGTTTGTTTGCTCCGGAGTTGGCTGGGTTTCCCTTTGGAAGGATGGGACAAAAAGTATTTCGGTTTGCTTTGCTTTTTTGAAGTAAGGCATAGGTTTCCCTGTTGCCTCCTATGACTGGTTGGTCGGTTAATTTTATTTTTTTTTTATTTAAAACAAAAAACACAATCAAAAACCTAAAAGAATATGTGGAGATTTTGTCTATTTTATGTCACATGTGAAAACAATGGAAAGAAACCAGTGTGTCTAAGAGTCAAATTTACCTCAGGCTTGTCAGCTGCTAACAAGTAGTGATCTTACTGCTCACTCTTGGGTTGTACAGTGCCTGTGATATACAGAGGAAAACCAGGCAGTAATGCGATGCTGTGCTTCAGATCCATTTTTTTGGGGGGAAGAAGGGGATTTCCCGACGTCGTTTTATGTACAATTTCCTGATGGTGAGAAGTTTTAAAGACTCTTGTAGCAATTTGTCGGGAGACTTTCTTCTAACAGCAAGATGCAGCCTGAAGTTGTACTATCCTATACCTCACACGAATCAGCCTTATACAATAATCCAGTTGTTTCTTCCTTCTGAGCAAACACCA
This sequence comes from Pampusana beccarii, assembly GCA_013399365.1. Taxonomy (NCBI): domain Eukaryota; kingdom Metazoa; phylum Chordata; class Aves; order Columbiformes; family Columbidae; genus Pampusana; species Pampusana beccarii. The sequence goes on from VWYH01004590.1 coordinate 186,322, forward strand.
AGTGCATGCAGCGATGATCCTGGAGCCTGCAGGCGGCTGCAACACAAAAGGACTTGCGTGGTTTGCTTTTGCTTTCTCTTCCTGTTCCCTCCATTTTCATATATGTTTTTCAGAAGGCTGAGTTTCTGATGGACTATTTACTGCAAGATCAGTGGAAAGTGAAACTGTGTTTGGGGGCTTGTTTTGTTCATTCTTTTGGTTTTCTAATAGCGCTCTATCAAAGGCACTGTTCTTAATATTAAAAACAAATCAGTGGACTGAGAAATTAAAAATGTCAATCGATAGAAATGAAAACCTGAACTTTATCTATAGGAAATATTAATGAGAGGAGATGCTGAGTGTGTCTTCCCCCTGCAGAATGCCAAGTGTAATCACTTTGCATAGTTTAGGAGTAACCCTGAACTACCTCTAAGTAGCTGAAAGTGAAAAGCTTAGAAATCAAGTTGATAATACAGTTTTTCTTCAAATGCTTCCTCTAAATGTTCAATACTGTGTCCCTGAGGAAGTCCCGTTATTAAAGCTGCGTGACTATGAAATCACCTTGACTCTGAGGTGTAGATATTTGAGAATTCTGGGGATTTTCCTCATCTCACCCTTACAGCTTCCTTTCTGTGGTCTTCATTGCAATGATTGCATAGTTACTTGCAAAACTTGTCCCTCAGAGTTTATATTATCTCCAGTCAAGGCTAATTGACAAGGGTGACAGGAATTACTACGAGTAGTCTAGGCATATGAACCCAATCAGGTTATTAACTGATCCTAAAGGTTCCTGTAAACTTTTTCCGACTTGTTCACAAATAAATGCTGAAGAAGAGTTTCTGTGCTTTTCGGACACCTTTTTCCCCTTGTTGCATTAATAACGCTAACAAAAATAACAGTGCAAACTTCTAATTGACTTACAGAGGATCCTAACGCAGTTTGCAAATGATATATACTTGAACATGGGAACTCCTCCTCTCCCCTCTGATGCAGCCTGGTGTGGGTGGAATGCAGCAGCTGTTTGACAGCGCGACAGCAGATGCAGCATTGGGACAAGAAGTAGGAGAACTCCACTGTGGCCTGTAGAAACTATGAAGAATTTAAGGTAACCCAAAATTGGAAGCTGATCAGGACATGAGAATTTAACAGTTGGCTGATTGAGTAGTTTCATTTCTCTGCAAAGTTCATACTTTTGTTTTGTTTCTCCCTGAGGTATGAAAACCTGCTCGTTTTGTGGTTCAACTTTACTCCAGGCTTGGTTACAGGGCAGTTAGTGAGCCAAGGCATGGGCTACGCAAGTTGATACGCAAGGTGTTCTGCCTTATCCCTTCCTATAAGGATAGCGTGGTATCTGCTTTGAAAGTGTAGTTATCCATGTTGCATAAGGGCATCTTAAGCCTCCTTTGGTATCTACACAGAGAGCTGTTAGGCTGTAAGATCCCGTGCTGTAGATATGCAGTAAAGCAGCTTCCCTGGGGGTAGGCAGTCCGTGAGAGAGAAGAGCAGTGCCCCTGCATCACCACCAGCACTAGTATCTGCAGCACTTGAATTTTTCCCTGGAGGCCTCTCCATTGCGTGTTGACCCAACCTGACCCTGCTTGCCTTGCAGGAACTGCCTAGATCAAAGCTAAAGGTGGTATGGCTGTAGGCATGAAAGCGTAGGGTCTGACACTGATTGTATCAATGAGCAGGAAGCCTTATACTGCTCTATGTGTTCTTAGTGAACGCTGAAGCCAAAACATTCATGCATTTCTCTTTTCATCTGTTATCAGTACAGCATATTTAACAGTTGTCTGAAAACTACATGTTTAAAAAAAATAAAAGGTCAAAGCCCCTCAATTAAACAGTTTCCAAAGCATTCTCCTTATTCAGGATGGGCATGAATAAGGGCAGAATACCCTCATGATTTTCTGACAGGATCATTCAGCCTTAAACTGAAGTGACCTCATTCTGGAGGGATGCAAGGAGCCCAGGCTCTGATTTTTTTTTCTTGCCGTGGCTGCTGCTGCTGTTTATGCTGTTAGCAAGACTTTTGGTGGGTGATGTACCAAAGAGCTTGCAGTGACAAGAATTACCTGTGAATTCACCAAAAGGAAGCCATGTGTGCGTAGGTTCAAAGGAGAAGGGAATGTCTTTGGATTTTGGCTATTTCAGCTTGGGCTTTGGTGTGTAGTTTCAGTATGGTCCCTTGAGCTGCCACTCTGACAGCGAGTTCACATTTCAGCTTTTTTTCAGTTGATTTGATTTTGCATAACAGGTCAGATTTTTCCTTAGTTATGATCAGACAGTGCTGAGGGGTTTAGTAGGGCTGGTTTTGGAGTATAACTCAAGGTATAATGTGGTCCTTTGTGTTCAGGTATACATGAGAACAGAAATATTTTTAGCGACACATGTTCCCACTTGAAGTACATAGTCTTCAGAAAGCATTGTTTTTGTTTGGTTGTATAGACCAAACATGCTTTCTCTTCTGTTTTCCCTCTTTCTGTTGGGACTGGTCAAAGATTTGTTTGACTTCAGATTATTTTTTTTTTCATAAATTTTCCCTTACCTTAACATTTCCTGGGGTGAACTGGGGCAAATTTCAGCAGTGATTTCAATGAGCCTGGCATAGAAGTTAGGCATAAATGTCACAAAATTCAGTATTTGTGCGTGATTTCAAAGTTAAACCAAGCAAAACTGAGCAGCTTTGTGTTCAGAACTGAAGAAAACTCAAATTGCAACGCAAAGCAAAAAGAAAATCTGGTACTTCTAATGCTGCTGAAGTTAGTGCAGCTTATGAAGCCACCAGCCATTAAAACATGCTGATTACTCCAAAGAGATGATAATGGTTTTGGAAGTCAGGTGAACAGTTGCTATGAAGCTTGGGCCCTGGAAAGTCAGCTGCTACTGACTGCAATGGAGTCAGTGTCCCTCGCTGACCTTTTTTGAAGGGTTTGGACTCCATATGTAAAGAGAGTAGAAGATATTTTCCTTCGCATAACTGAAGATATGGGTGTGTGACTGTAAGAGTTGCCACTGCCCAGGGGCAGAGACTTGGAGTAATTTAGCAGGAGCACAGACACCTAGAGAGAGAGAGAGACTTACCAATAAGTAGACATAAAAAATTAAACCAAACTGGTGATTCTGGTTTCAGGTAGTGACTGTACTGGTTTCGCATGAGAGAGACACTGTACACGGGGAGCATTAGGTTATAGTGCTAGCAATAGCCTTCCAAGTACCGCTCAGACAGCCACAATTGATTGATTTTGTACCTCTAATTTTGACTTCTTTTGATCAGTGGGAAAAACAGATTCCTCTAGGCCAAGGGACCAAACCCCACTATCTTGCAATCGCGAGTAAAGCCTGGTTCTCTCCAAGCTGCATTGCAAGTTCTATCATGTGTGACTCATGGCCTAATTAAACAGTCTCAAAAAGAATACAATCCCAGCATTAGCTGCGTTTTTACTAAGCATATCCAAGTATTTTCCGTCTCTTCGAAAGTCAGATAACGTGGTATTAAATCATCTGCCTGCCTGACATTGGATTGCCAAACCAGAAGTGATATCTGTCGTGAACGTGCAGGACTGGGCAGGAACAACCCCAAGTTCCAGTATAGACTGGGGAACGACCTGTTAGAGAGCAGTGTAGGGGAAAGGGACCTGGGGGTCCTGGTGGACAGCAGGATGACCATAGGCCAGCACTGGGCCCTTGTGGCCCAGAAGGCCAATGGCATCCTGGGGTGTATTAGAAAGGGGGTGGTTAGCAGATCGAGGGAGGTTCTCCTTCCCCTCTACTCTGCCCTGGTGAGACCACATCTGGAATATTGTGTCCAGTTCTGGGCCCCTCAGTTCAAGAAGGACAGGGAACTGCTGGAGAGAGTCCAGTGCAGGGCAATGAAGATGATGGAGTGGAGCATCTCCCTTATGAGGAAAGGCTGAGGGAGCTGGGTCTCTTTAGTTTGGAGAAGAGGAGACTGAGGGGTGACCTTATTAGTGTTTATAAATATGTAAAGGGTGAGTGTCACGAGGATGGAGCCAGGCTCTTCTCGGTGACAACCAATGATAAGACAAGGGGTAATGGGTTCAAGCTGGAACACAAGAGGTTCCACTTAAATTTGAGAAGAAACTTCTTCTCAGTGAGGGTGACAGAGCACTGGACCAGGCTGCTCAGGGAGGTTGTGGAGTCTCCTTCTCTGGAGACATTCAAAACTCGCCTGGACGCCTTCCTGTGTAACCTCATCTAGGTGTCCCTGCTCCGGCAGGGGGATTGGACTAAAAGATCTTTTGAGGTCCATTCCAATCCCTAGCATACTGTGATACTGTGACTGGATTGTCCTGTGAGTACGCTGGGTGGCTGCCTGGGATGGCTGGCTTAGAAGGGGAAATTTCTGGGTCTTATCAACAAATACCCGCACCGAAGTGTTAATTGAGCCCTCACTTTTTAGATCTACATGTCTGTGTTAGCATACAAGAAAAAACAGCTATGGAAAGTAAAGCTTCCAATTCTCTGCACAAGTATAATGGAGGAAGGAAGCAGCAAAATGTACTTTGCTTAGCAGAATAACCTGAGGAGGCTCAGCCCTGTGTTTTCAGTGAATAACTACTGGGTAGTGAAATGAAGTCACGAAAAACATTCCATTTTGACGGGTACTGTGCATGTGAAATACAAAACCTTGACATACTGTGTAGGGTGCTCCAAGGGATGCATAGCCTTAGTGCCTTTTCTTTTTGTTTTTAAATATGGTCCTTGTTGAAAAGCCAGATGTACTATAGGCAAAACTTCCATCTGTGATCCTCTTGTCTCTAACCTGGATGAGCTCTTAGATCTGCTAACTTGTAGCTTTGAGTCTCTGCCTGCAGCAGAGTGGTATTTGTGCACCTTGCACTCCTATTCCTTCATCAAAAAACAGCTGGTGCCAAGAGAAGTGTCTTTCCAGGCTGAGGTGCTCTTAAATGAAACACCTGATTTTTATTGTTTGGTACCTAATGTTTTATGACTACAAACTGTTGTGAGAATATCGATGACTTCAGAGACTTCAATCCCTTTGAATTATTCTCTTTTCAGATGTGTTTGCTTTAGCTCTCACCTGTTACACGTACTTCCCGTACTTCCATCTTTGCTGCCCCGAATTTGTCACAGTTAGGCTATGCGAATACCTTTTTTGGCTTTCAAAGCTGGCTTGCGTTGTTTTTTTTCATTTGGGTTTCACAGTTTCTTTAGAGGGGAAATTTTTTTTGGTTAATACTGAACCTACCAAATAGCATAGATGGTTTGCAGAATAATTTTGTAAAAATCCCCCCAAAACAAGTGTCTCCCAGTGGACTGGAATACATGAGAGGAGAGCAGGAGGTGTGCAGGATGGGAGGGCAACTCAGAAGACCTGTGTTCAGTGCCCAGCCCTTCAACATTCCCTTTGCTCTATTGCATTTGCTATTCCCTTTGCTGTGTTTAATTCCTGACGATTGTATATCCTTTTCCCATCCGTCTGACATATCTGTTTAGCTTCTGAGATGTGTGGCACAGAATTGTGCGTCCAGGCATGGACGTATGTGCAGAGCGGGACCTCAGTGAATCTCCCAGCTCAGGGAGAGGACAGCAGTGACTGCGTTACCGTCCTGCAGCTGCCGTGATTATATTCCCACCTTGGGAGCTCTTGTATTTGAGGTTGCTTGTCTCTAGGTAACTCGTCAGTGTAGGAGCAAGAAAAACACACTCTGCAAGTTGCTGCAGCACATACAACCATAGAATCATAGAATAGTTTGAGTTGGAAGGGACCTTCAAAGCTCATCCAGTGCCACCTCTGCCATGAGCAGGGACATCTTCACCAGCTCAGGTTGCTCAGAGCCCCGTCCAGCCTGGCCTGGGATGTCTCCAGGGATGGGGCATCCACCACCTCTCTGGGCAACCTGGGCCAGGGTTTCACCACCCTCAGTGTAAAAAATTTCTTCCTTGTGTCCAGCCTGAATCTCCTCTCCTTTAGTTTAAAACCATCACCCCTTGTTCCATCACAACAGGCCCTGCTAAAAAGTCTGTCCCCACCTTTCTTATAGGCCTCTTTTAAGTACTGAAAGGCTGCAATAAGGTCTCCTCGGAGCCTTTTCTTCTTCAGGCTGAACAACCCCCACTCTCTCAGCCTCTCCCAGCAGAGCTGTTCCAGCCTCGGATCATTCCTGTGGCTCCTCTGGCCCCTCTCCAACAGGTCCATGTCTGTCCTGTGCTGAGGACCCAGAGCTGGATGCGGTACAGGAGCATCCTGCCACAACCAGTCATCTCCTTCCCCGAGGCTTCGTGATCACTTTGGCCCATATTACACACGCGGTCTGAGGAGGCACAGCGCTGGTTATCCGGGAGCCCCAAACTCTATTAACCAGGCCCATCAGGGTGACTTTGCTGTCACCCTTTTTCTGATGAGGTTTAGGGGATTTTCTGGCCCGTCTGCAGGTGTTAAAAGGCTTTGCTACTTCACTTCTGTCTCGACAGATTTCCCTCTGAAAGCGTTGGAGCACTGCAGCTGCATCTGGCTCAGGGTGGCATTGCCTAATCTGCCTGATGCTGTGAAGCCTCCTGGCCTTCGCCATCTCTGGGAAAATGACCTCTGTAGTAGTAATGTGCTGTGTACAGCTGCAGGATGCCTTCTTTTTTTCCTGCTGCATCCTTCTTACCTTTATTCAATAACCAGGGAGTAGGTGCTTTCTGTAGCTGGTGCTTTCCTCTGCTGTTCCCTCGCTATCAAGCGCACATCACATGATTGCAGGCCTCACCCAGGCCCAAGCGGCTGCAGATCACAGCCTGTCGTCAGCTGGCACCGTTCCCAATTCTCCAGAGCTGGCAACTGTCCTCTTTTCTTTGAGCTCCGATAACGGGAACAGATTAGCGGTGGGAGCAGCCGGAGCACTGCTTTATGGAGCTTTACTCCTGTATACCTCCGGTTTTCCACAAATCTTGCCAAGTGAGTTTCCTGATCGTGGGCTATGTCATTTGCTATGCTCCCCTTCCCTGCCCCCACCCATTTCCTGACATCACTTTTATTTTAAATCCTTCTGTAGCAGTGGTCCAGTTCTGCTGGAGCACTCCACCCAGGACTTCCGAATGTAGTAAATCTTCCAGATCGGGAGACTCATGCGGTGTACTGAGCTAGAAAAACTACAAAGCTTTGTCAAACTTAGGAAAGAAATCCTAATAAAACGAAGAGTATTGAACTCTTTCTTTTTTTTTTTTTAATTTTCATTTTCTTTTTTTTCTTCCCATACTGAAAAAACTTCATTTGGTGAGGCTGCTCTACCCTAAGCAGAAACAAACAAACAAACAAAAATCTAAGTTTGTCTCTACTGCAATCTCCTGCAGCAATTTTTAAATGATCTGGCACAAAGGAATAACTAAAATACATTCTCATTGCTTTAAGTGGTCCACTCACAGTGCCTTTCTAGACTGTCATCGTCATCTTCTGAAATGCCATGGGCAGTGTTTAGTTTGCCAGTGGTTACACCGTCTGGCCTCAGAGGTCATTCTGCAAACAGTCCAAAGCAAAGGCTTGCAGTGCTGCTGATTATGATAATCTCTTGGCAATTTAACTGCCATATACCATGCTAACGGAGGCTTTTTATTCATAAGGAAAATGTTGGAGCCCACGCTGGCATTATGACCAGCTACTTTTCTGCTGGAGGTCTCCAAGATCCAGGATTTCCTTACTTTGCTGGCATTTGGGCTTGTCCCGTGTGCCTGCTGATTCAAATAATAAAAATAGACACAGGCTGGATTTTGCTCTCTGCTTTTCTGGACACTGGGAGCAGAAGGGCTTGTCAAATTTTGAACATCATTCTTCCCCAGTGTAAAGGCAAGGTCTTTCTAGCTGCGTAACTGGGGGAGCGATCAGATGGATTTGAGTCATGTGTGTTTATAACTGCTCCCAGCATGCACCTGTTCTTAAGAAAACTAATTTATTTAAACAGTGGGCAATTGATGGAATTTATAGCCCAGCACTATGTATACAGGATTAATAAGCGGTGTCCTGTAGGACACCTGCAATTTGCTGCCCTGAAACACTGCATGGGATCAAAGTGCCCTTCTACCATGTTGCCCATGAGCTATGAATGCTGACCAGACGCTCCTGCAGCCCAGGGCATGTTTGCTGCTCTTTCACAGGGAGGAGAGGAAGGCTGAAGGGGGTAATTTGTATATGAAATGCCCTCAGGTCACTTCTTCCAGATCAGTTCTCTGATGCAAACATAGCTACCCCTTCTGCCTACCTTTGCCTCCTTTAGCCACACTTCAATTTTTGCTCATTTTTTATCTGTCTGAAGATACCTGCCCTGGTAGTGTAGCGTCAAAGCCCTGGAGAGAAGCAGTGCCTGGTGGAAAAGACTTCTTGTGTGGATTTAAATGGCTTTGAATACTGCAGAAGGAGTGATGGTTGCTGGTGAAATTTTTTAGGGAACCCTGACTGTTTCTTGGCAGGGGACGTCACAGTGCTGGATGTTCCACCATTGTGATCAAGCAAATGCTCCTTTTAATTTTTGTGTTGATGAGGATTTTGCACCTTTTTTTTTTTTTTTTTTTTTTAAATCGGCTGTAGTTATCTCCCTCACACTGGGTTGAATAGCAGCGTGACACTTGATCTGAATTATTTTTATGTCCTATATCAGAAGACAGTGGTCAGTTGTGAGCAGAACATATTTGCGTGACACCCTTGACACCCTCATCTTCCATGCTTTATTGTGGCTCTCAGGTTACTTGCAGGGGAAATTCTGGGGACTGCCTGTTGTGGGGAGCAATGTCATGAACACACGAGGATCAGTCTGCGTCCAAGGTGGTCAATTTCTGCCTGTCCTCCCCAGAAGTGACACACAGTGGGGATTTTTCTGCTGTGGATGCTAATTAACACTTGCAAATGATACTGACATGGGAGGAGCTTTGAGCTCTCTAGAGAACAGGTTTGGGATTCAAAACGTTGCCCAAGTGGAGAAATCACCTGGAAAAAATAAGAGGTGGTTCAGAGAAGGATGAGCACAAAGTTGTAAACTTGGGCGAGGATAAGGGGCTGCCTAGATGCAGGATGGGAGATGGCTGAGCAGCAGCCCTGCAGAAAGGGGCTGGAGTTGGTGGTGGATTCCAGGCTGACCATGACTCACCAGGCTCATACACTCGTGAAAAAGGCAAGCTGGGGTTTATAAGCAAGAAGGTGCAACAATTCTTTTACTCAGCTGAGCTCGGTGAGGTCTCAGCCTGAGTCTTGAACCGACTTTCTGCTCACAGCCATCAAAAACAGCAAAACAACTCAAAAGTGGGCCAAAAAAAAAATCTAGAGGAAAACAGCATGAATGAGTGATTCAGTAGACATGATCTCTGCGGAGAAAAGGAAGGCATTGGGGTTGTTCAGTCCATGGAAGAAAAAACTGAGGGGTTGGATGGGCATGATAACACCCGTAAAATGTAGGGAGGAATAAACTGTTCGGCACAGATGCTGTGAACAGGACTATATTCTTGTGTCTCGGGGGAGCTTTGTCCAGAGCAGTCCCGCTGACAGGCTGTCACCAGAGATCCAGAGAAGCCTCTTTCTCTTTTACCAAACGCATTTCTCCGGGTCTGCGTTTCTGTGGCAATGTCCCTTCTCCCCCGTTGTGTGGTGGCCAGGAACACGTGGTGCGAAGGGATCCTGTGCTTCCCGCGGCGAGAGAGCCGCTGACCTCGCCTCTGATCGATACGTGCCATGGCAAAGTTTGCCCTGTGCTGAGAAGGCAGCGGATTAGTATCCAGGTGTGGCTCCACAAATGCTTGGTCAGAGGCATGCTCTGACATCAGGCAACGAGATTTTTGGCTCCTCATGTGAGGAAGTTCGACTTGCACAAGAAGGCCAGTCCTTTTTCTCCAGGAGGCTGAAGGCAGGGGAGGTGACCAGTGGGAAAGCAAGAATGCTGCTTTAGGCTTGCTGCAGGACTTGGTGCTAAGAGCACACGGCTACAAGCTCTCAGGATGTGAGAGACATGTCCTGGTAGATGACCCTTTAGCACCAGCAGTCAAAAGATGGTGGTTGTGTTATTGTGAGGGGCTTGTTCCCATCTTTTAGGGAGATTTTTGTCTTGGGGACAGGCTCGCTCTCCTCCATCATGTGGCAGCTACCGCAGCAGAGCAATATTAGGAAGTAACATTTTAGCTGTCTTCCGCGTGATTAGTCCTGCTTGAGGGAGGGGGAAGGGCCTCACACTCTCTATTAATCATTTCTTCTTCCCTCCTCCCATCTGCTCACTGATTCCCCTGCTCTTGCATACACCACTAATATTTGATCACTTTATTTCTCTCCCTGCCTCTCTCCTTCTCCTTGTTGATTCTTTCTTGAGCCTCTGCCCTCCTTGCTCCCAGCTTCTTGCAGAGATGCTACCTGATGACCTGATTCTCTCCCGTAGCTTCCTTAAAAAAAAAAAGGAAAAAAAAGAAAAAAGAGGGGAAAAATGAAAAGAATATTCTGAAGTGTCCAGTGTCTCATTCCCCTCTCCCTAGACATTATTTCTTTTCCTAGTGGTCAGCACCTTCAGCTAAAGTTACGGAGCACGTGTGGGCAGTGCCTGCTTCCCTCTCCTCCTCTTTGTGCCCTCCCCAGCGGCAGCAAGCCCGACTCCTCCTCCACCTCCTTCTCCTCCAGCTGCTTTCACCAGCCTCCTAGCTCTTCTTGGCAATGAGGAGCCCAGACATCTGTATAAGCAGCTGGAAGCAAGATGGAGAGCCAATATCCTGCAGCTCACCAGATCTCTACAAACCTCAGCTCAGGCACCAACTGCTTAATTCACTGTGTTTTTGTACTATTTAGTTTGCACTGCACACTTCTTGTGTCTCAGCATCCCGACAAAGCCGTAGCGTTATTGGTACGTGTAATCTCATAGCTATGGCTCGGGTTTTTTAGAAATCTTGTAGCCAGTCTTTAAAGCTGAGTGCTCCTATGCTGCAGTGGAAGAAAGCACATTTAAACTTTGTTTCTGCCTGGATCTTCAACATTACCTGTCAGTGTTATATTACGGCTCTAAGGACAGGATTTAATCCTGCATTAACTAAAATCTGACCTCTGTCAAACAACCAGTGCTACCACAAAGTCATATTCCTGAGAACGCAGCAAAAGCATTTTGCTGGTTTGCTGTCGCTTTCCCACCTGATTTACATCAAAACCTTCTTGTGAAGACGACTCTGATGTTCTGAAAGGTGACAGAGTTATCTTTCCCTGTGAACACTGGGAGCCAGCGTTAAACTGAGCTCAGCAAGGCTGGCCCTCCTCCAAAAAGAGCACAAGAGGTGCAGGATTCCTGCTACCGTTGGCACAGAAGCGGGGGAAGCTCCCGGGTGTCGGGAGTTGCAGCGCTTTGCAGCAGGGCTTTTGGGGATGGGCCCCCGAAGGGAAGCTTGCGAGTCATGTTGCCGTGCAAAGCCTCACAGCGTGTTACATGATGCAAGCTACTTGGCAAATGCTGTAATTGTGTCACTGGAATGGCTGAGCCACAATGCTCAGGGAGAAGGTTTTGCCATGTGAGGCTGCAAATGCACGATATGCTCCCCCGGTGCAGGAGGGCGGGCTGGGAACGCCGGGTATGCTGCAAACTGCTGGGAGTGCTGCGTTTGTGTGGCATTGCTTGTATTCTGGTTTGGGATTTGAAATTTGCCGCTTGTGTGGCTGAGAGCGTGTAATGACACATAACTAGAGAGGTGCTTTAAATTATTTTTTCAAAGGACTCGGAAAGATAAGCATGATGATTAGGGACAACATTTTTATAAAGCCTTCAGCCTGGCATCCTCTTTTACTCTTGCGACAAACTGCAGTTATGCAGAAAGCAGCTATTGGCATTTTTAATGTCTCATCCCCTCAGCAGCTAGTGGTAGCTGTTTGCTTTTAAATGTCATTATTTGCACCCACAGCAGTTGGAACCGAGAGGTTAAAAATGAAGGGGATAGCTTTAGAAATCAGGCTTCAGGCTTCAAACCACCAGCTCTGACAGGGCTGAGCACAGTGCTGTGTAGCACGGACATGGGTATGATGTGTGGGTACACAGAGCCTGCATGGGTTGTTCCTGTCAGGTGTTAAAGTCCAGTGTAAAGTAAATACCATTACAAGTAGCCCCAAGATGTGTCTTTTTTTTTTCCCTTGTCTCTAACCCTTTGCCATGAAACAGAGCTCTCATATTTTCCATTCCTAATTCAAGAGCTGGAGGGATTGCTAAAGCCAGGTATCAAATTACAAGAGAAAGAGTGAAGACATTTGGTTGCAGCTTCACCGGCTCACAGAGTACACCCAAGCGACCATTTTCATCAGCCCCCAAGTCAGTGTTAAAACTGTGTAAGGGAAATCATCTTTTCTCCAAGTCTGTCCTTGGGAAGGACAGTGTCTGCAAGGAAAGTTCCTACCAATAGAGGTGTGTGAAGGCTGGGAAGAGGAGGAAGGAAAAACCCTGTAATGTTCAGGAGAGCATCTCATCCATAGTACAGGAAATGTTGTTCCTACTCATCTAAGCTACTAAAAAAAAAGTTTCAACAATAACAATTTTCAAATTAAATCCTTTGAATGGCTTATGTGTGTAGTTGGAAATGAAAATGTGACTCAGCCAGGAATTGTTACTATTACTGGTACTGTTTTAGCTTTTAAACTGAGTCTACTTCAGATATTTGGCATGTCCTTGGTTGTCATAGGAGGTGGATTAGAGGTGGTGGCAAAATATCCTTTATAGCAGGGGTATCAAACTCATTTTTGCCAGAAGTAGTTACATTTCTACAGTCCTAAAATTACGTTCAGCCCTTTGAAGGCAACTGCGAGGCTGCTGTGGCCCCTGGTGAAAATGAGTTTGACACCCCTCTGTTATGGGCTGACCAATTCAAGCTTGGATCTCTTCTGCTGAAACTGAGATTTGAGACTCTTCTTGAAGTTAGACATGAACTTGAGCGAATATTTCAATGTATGAAAAAACAAAACCAAAAAACGCCTGTATTCTGTTTTTTCCCTTCTCATTACCGTTTTTCCACCTCCTTGCTAGCATTTGTTTCCTCGTTGGTGTTTTCCAGACCACGGTCTTTCCTCAGACAGAGCCTATTTTCTTCTGTGTTTGTATGCTTTCTTCAAACCTTCAGCTGCTTCTCTTTGATTCTTAAACTGGTGTATGTATTTGGCTGTTTCCGTAGTAGTTGATCCCACCAGAAGACAGAGCCTCCTTGCCTTCTTTTCCTTTCCTAGATATTTTCTTGGACTTTCCCCTGAGTGCTGGTTTTCTTTTCCCTGATCTCCATGTGTTACTCCTTTTCGTTCCTCAGTTGCACTTGTCTGGCTGGAAGGGATCTGCAGCCAACTCCTCTACCGTTTCCCTACTGTACCTTTCCTCCGGTAGAGCTGGTGGGAAACGCCGTATTTCCCCCTTCCCTCCTCCCACTGCTGCCTTCCTCTCCTGCTTCTCTTTCTTGTAGAGCTAAGTGAAAAAATGCTTGACAAAAAAGACTTTGGCTAAGAGAGGAGCAGAGCAAGCTCAAGTTATTTCCCTTTTATTTTCTACTGTCGGCCTGTTCCTGTGAGCAGGCACTCAGCCTTTGAAGCTGGATATTCTTGGGAGTCAGTCGAGATTCGTTTTGGAAAGCGTAGTAGTGGACTGACATTTGATTTCCTTGTTTAAGTGTGACTGTTACCCATATGCTGGAGACCACATGTGACTTACGATGCCCACTCTGTGTTTCCTCAGTTTTTCTGCCCAACCTTCAGTTCACATTTTGGTGGCTATCTTCACCATGAAAAGAGGTAGTAGTTGTGTTCCCCTTTACACTTCAAGCTTAGGTTAAAATTAAAACACATAGAGAGCTGCAGGAGCCCTGGGACGCATCTACAGCCCCAAAGGCTGCCTTATACTCAACTCAGGGGCTCTTCAGAGAGCTGAAAAGGAGAATTTCAGTGTTGTACACAAGCATTTTGCTTCTTGCTGCTTATGTTGGGAGTTGTGAAGGTGCCTCTAAACTGTAGCAGTTGTCAGTGTGTGATTGCTGTATTGAGATACTTCGTCAACTCCATGAACCCTAAATGCGAACCAAATATGTAAAAGCATGCTGAGATGAGAGGGGAAACATAAATTAATCTGCATGTTTTCAGCTTGTCTGTCTCGATTTTTCCCAGTGTAGCGGACAGTGATTTGTTGTGTGTGTGCCGTTTGTGTGCTGCATAACATGAACAAAGAGTGTCCATGCAATATTAAAGGCACAGATTGAATTAAAGACCGTCCAGCTCTTCTCCTCCTCCTGCCACTTTTCCAAACCAGTTTTTTTCCCTGTGTGGGCTGTGTGTTGTTGCTTGCGTGCTTCCAGAGCTCAATGAAACATGCGGCGCTTCTGGATAACAGACAAAACAGAATTAGGTGCTTTGTTGTTACGCATGCGCCCAAAACTAAGGATAAGAAAAGACTTGTTGTCTCTTCCCTTCCTCCTCTCCACAGACCTTCAGCGCAAGGAGCCAGAGTTTGAAGGAGTTGACTCAAGAGAGTCCGAGTTCTTCTCATGTCTGTGTAAGTCGTGGTGGGAGTGATGTGATGTGAATTAAGACTGAGCAGAGGCACTGTGCTCACCTAACTTCGGACCTGGGCAAGAGGAAGAAATGCTGTGAGACAACCTCTTGTCAGGAGCTTTTCCCCGCAGTCCTCCAGGCAGGCTGGCTGTATTCCTGTATTCCTGATAGACAGGTCATATCCTGCCAGACATGAAAGACACGGAGTGAGGCTGTACAGCCTGTGCTCTGCAGGCCTGCAGACTAGATAGGTCCTTTGAGCCTTTGCCTATGGATACAAGAAGGACGCACTGTGAAACATCCGTTATGCAGGTGCCTTGATATAAGTTAGGAAAAAGGAAGCCTAAATAACCTGCCCCTTCTCCTGTCTTGCCCTACAAATGCCTCCCATAGTTGCTAGGCTGTTACTGGGAAGCACAAGACCCATCCCTCCAAGGGGCTGTGGACTGGGGGCAGTGAGTGCTTGCACCAGGGCAGCCCGAAGAGCCAAGTCACCTTTGAGAACGAGAGGAAGATAGGCGGGTGACACTGGCGTGCCCTGTCATGCACCCTGGTGCTCAGGAAGGAATGTTGATAGAGACCTGTAACAGACAAAGCTCAGATGAACAAATAGAGATGTCAAACATATTCTCTAGCTATCCATGCTGCCCCTTACCGTAACAGGGGTATCAGAAGGAAACGTGTGTCTGTGCCTTCTGTAACTGAAAATGTAGCCCCAAACTCCAAATTGCTGGTTTAGGTGTTGTGTCAGATGGATAGGGTGAGATACAAGCATGTGTTGTCTTCCGTCAGTGTGGGAGGTTCCTGTTGTGACGTGGAAAGGATGCTTGAGGTGAGACAGCTTAAGAAGGCTGTGCAGAGCTCATCTACCTGTGCTGTTAGTCACTGCCCGTCCTTTATTCACGCAAAGCTGTGCATGAGTTTCGGGCTGGCTGCTGTAGCTCACACCCTGACCCCATATTCACAAAGTTTACCCTTCTAACAGACAAATGGAAATAACACCACCAGATTTCCCCTGTGCTACCTCTTGATGATTTTCTGCACCAACAGTGCTTGGCTTACCAACTAAAATCCTGGTCCTAACTACTTTTGTGAAGTATCAGTGGCTATAAGCAACCTAAGCACAGCAGTGTCTTTCCCTAGGCCTGAGCCTGGCTTACAGACTTCGCAGGCTGGGTTTTGCTCCCCATTGCTCACAGTGTGTCAGGTAGTGTGAATGCAAAACAGGGCACTTAGGAGAGCAGTTAGCTGTGCTGGAGGTGGCATGAGGGCAGGTAGGGCACAGCTGTGGGAGGCCAACCAGCTCTGGGCCTGCAAAGACTTCTGGTGGTATTGTGGCCATGGGACAGGACACACGGAACAGCCACCTCCTGCTTTAAACACGAGGGAGAGATGGTCGCGAGCAGGCAATAACAGAATTGTGCTTCAAGCTTCGCAGACATTATGTGCATTGTTCAGATGTTTGCCGAGTGGTTTTTGCTTTTGGACCCCTACAGAACTGCTGCGTTGGAGTCCGAATCATTTATTTTCCTACACGTGTTGGCAGATGGTCGGAAGAAGAGCCTGCCGAGCATGGTGCATGCTTGAGGGCACTGATTGTGAGGCAAGTTGTTGAGCTTATCTGATGTTTCACATTTTCGGTAATTTAATGTGTGTGTGAAGGGAGTATTTAAAACTTGTAGACAATAGTTTGCTGGGTTGCAGGGAATGAAACCCCTAATGAATAGTCCATTGTTTACACCAATTTGAGGCTGTTTCTTTGCTGAATTAGTGCCATGAAACCTAGCTTGCGACTCTGTTGTTTTTAACTCCCTTCTCCTTACCCATCCCCCCTCCCATTCCTGATGGCTGCTAAATCCTGCTGTTATCTTCTCTACACAAGTTTACAAACTTCC
Source organism: Pampusana beccarii (assembly GCA_013399365.1). NCBI lineage: Eukaryota > Metazoa > Chordata > Aves > Columbiformes > Columbidae > Pampusana > Pampusana beccarii. The sequence goes on from VWYH01004590.1 coordinate 202,681, forward strand.
TTCTCTCCTCTTGATTTCCCTCTGCTTAAACCTCTCGTCCAAATTGGGTCATTTTTTGCTTCTAATTTAGAAAATTTTCCCATCCTTGGCCTCTTGGATTCCCACATCAGTCATTATTTTTATCCAAATGAGTCGGCGGGGGGGAAGCACCGAAACTGTTTCATTCTGTCATAGTTAGGTCTAGATCCTGTACTTTCCTTTGCCTTTCCCTCCTCACCTCCTTGCTTTGGAGCTCTTCCTGCATCAGTTTGCAGCTGTGTATATGTATTTTTATTTGATCTGATATTTGCCTGCAAGCCCCCTGCCCAGCTTTTAGGTCTTATTTCTATTCAGGTACTTTGCTCCTTTGCTCTATCCATACTGCTCCGTGCTCTGATCTCTGTGCCTTCTTCTGGTGACCCCTACCACTTGAGGTATGGCTCAAGCATACCATAAAGGTACTGGCCCTGCGACTGCCCCTCTGCCTCTCGGCCAGAGCGTTTGTACAGCTCATGGAAGAGTGCGGTCAGGACGTGATGACTGCCTTGCTAAATGTTTTTTGTCCCCATGTCTGGCACTCCTCCTGTGATTGAAACTCATACAGTGGAACCTGGCCTCTCTGCTTGTCTTGAGCAGCGTTTACTGGGGGGTAGCTGCCTTTTCCTCCTGTTTAAACAGATAAGTGTGGATGGTTGGCAGAATTGTAAGCTTTTTTTTTGGTACTCGATTTGTAGATGACCCTTTCTTTGCTAATTGGGGCTGTGTAACTGTTTACCTGCATGACTTGCTGGAGTGATTGCTCAGACTGATGCATACCACACTCTGGAACTGTTTCTTCTCTCTCCAGCCCTGATTTATAGATAACTGAAGGGAATTCTTGGCTGCCCTGTTCTCACAACTATTACACTGCAGAAAAACTCATGAAATGAATACAGCACCTGATACGAAACCAGGCCGATTCAGTTTTCTAGTTTTCCCCATCAAAAAAAGCTTCCATTTATTATATAAAGAATAGTCTCCCTCAAATGATACTGCAAGAGATGTAGGGACAAAAGCTTACCTGCTTTTCCAGGAGTTCCTGGAAACTGGAAATGGGGAGATTTCCGTAATCAATAGAAGGAATAGGGTATTTTGGAGCTGGCTTTTTTGTTTATTTTATTATGTTTTCTGGATAGGCAGCGTGTATGTGTGACATAGTACAAACCAACGACAGCTCTGTAGGGGTTGTGTGCACAGACTGGAGCGCCAGGACAGCTTATCTACAGGGATCTGCAGAGACTTCCCTGTGGTTGAAGATAACGGCAGGTTGGGAGGGCTGGAAGGCCCCAAAGATTTCAAGAAAGTACACACAGGCCAAGCAACAGTCTCCTTTAATTAAAGGAGCGCTATGCCTTGTGCAAATCAGCATTTTGCTCCCCTTTTCTTCACAACCTCTGTGGGATGCCCTCTGGATTGCGACTTGAGGTCAAGAGTGTAAATTTGTAAATATTGTTTATATGTGTAGGACAGTGCTGGTGTCCTTTTGGGTTGGAGGAGCTGCTCTAAAATATAGCAAAATTGTCAAGCGGCAAGAAAACCAACCATGCTTCAACCCATGCCAAAAAAAGAAAATCCTGCAAGAGGGAGAGTTAGCTGTGAAAATTTACCCTGTTGCTACAGAGCTCATCTAGTTGTGTATATCACATCAGAGAGGAGTGATGGAAGGAAATACTCCACCTGGTAAACGAACAGAGAATACATCTGTCCCAGTTACAGGACAGCTTGTACATGCAGAAAACCTGAGACATCTGGTAGCGGTGCTGGGCAGGTACTGTCTGTTTATGGTCAGGTGGGGAAGCAGATAGTTTTTGAATGAACTGGCTCACTGGAAGGCTGGGGAGATGGGAATTTCCAGTGTCTTTGAAGTATTATATTTTGCCTTTGTGATGCCATGTGTTGTTAAGGAAATCAGGTATTTGGGGACATGAGTGCTGTAGGCAGCAAAAGTTTCTGCTTCGCACAGTGGGGATGCTTTCTTCTCCTTACTTCCACTCCAGATTGACGGTGCGGTCCCGAGCCAGTGACACTGTACCTTCGGTTTGACCTCATACCTTCCCCCTGACAACACAGAGCCCCGGCACACAGGATTTAGGATTCATTCCCGACTTTCTTACAATGATTCACTCCTGTTCCCCTTCTCCCTGTCACTAGACATCGCACATTCCTCTCAAACCAAACTTGTGTAGCGCAGAAACAGGTCGCACACCAGCACCTGGACAAGAGACGCTGCTTGCGTCATCTGTTGGTGTGACGTCTGCCAAGACGCAGAGCGTGCTGTGCAAGCGCTCCGTTTGCAGGACCAGCCTTCTCGGAGAGAACGCCCCTCATGATGCCTGCCATATGGATGTTGATGATGGGAGAAAACTCCCTTTACTAAAGGGAAAAGAAAAAAGAAAAATGTGTAAGCTAACTCCATCAGCACACAGATTTTCTGCTGGCTGGTTTGGATGATTTATAGTGGTATACAGAGCTTTGTCACCTTTATGCTGACTCGTTCCAATGCTGCCCAGAGGTCGGCCCGTTGGCCTGTAAAAAATGAGTTGTTGATCTATGTTGCTTTTGCGAGTGGCCGCGGTACTGGGGCTGTCGTCAGTCCTACTGCAGAGCTCAACTGGGGGCTGGAGGGGGCTGCGCGCGATAACCACGCAGCCTCTCCATACTGGTGCTTTCATTTTAGGCATCTTTACAATGTGACCCTATGGAGGACATAAACAAATCTTTTTACTTAGCGGGTAGAAGAGCAGCAACGCCTGCAGCTTGGATTTGTAGCCTTTGTGCAAGAACGCGGTTTCTGGTCTGCGTGGTTAGTTTGGAAAGCTCGCAGGAGAGGAGCACGCTTTCAGGTCTTTTTAAGTCGGGGTTCATATGGAGTGACAGGGCCAGTTGCTGCAACAAATTAGCTGCAAAGGGGATGGGCACAACACAGTTGGCAGCAGAGATGGAGGTGTCTGCGAGTGTGCAAACATTCTCTTAGGACACATACACTGTGCTTCTCCTTCCTGAGAAGTGCTGAGAACGAATTGTCATAGAAATGCAGAATACGTTCAGTCTGTTTTGGATTGAGGCAAGAAATGAGGGCCCTATAGCCTGGAGAGACGTGTGTGGGGAAAATGACCCTTAATTAGATGGGTTGACAGATACTGTTTCTCCTGCTCCTTCCACATTTAGCAGCATTCAGTCTAGGAAACACCTCCTGAATTTGCCCACTGGTGCCCTTACAGAAGGCCTGGCACACGCACCCGTGGTCCTCCGTGCCGTTGTCACCAAGACCTAGTGCGTGGCCTGTTTGGCTGCATGGACAACTTCACCCTGAGAGAGCCGCCCAGCACGTCCCGTGCCCTCCACACATCGTGTTCTTTAGCGCTTCTTCCCAGCGCTGGCTGGTTTTGGCGCGGAGGGGACGACGATGTCTCTGCCGACAGGGCCTGGCCGGGCGCTGGGGTCGGGGCTGCGTCCCCTCCTCTGGCGCTTTGAGCAGCACTTCTCTGAAAGTCACTTAATAGACACGCTAGACTCTCTCTTGACAATGCGCCCTTTTCTTGAGAGAAATGAGAAGTTTCAATTTCAGTCAGTAGCCTGTTTTTCATTAACCTGTTTTAGTCAGCAAGTCATGGCTTTACTGTGCCACCCTCAAACTGCCGCTCGTAAGCCAAACGAGATGGGGGAGCAAAACTCCTGTCCTCTGCAGAAAATGCAAAGAGTGAAGAAGCAGTTTTACCCCAAACGTTAGAGGAGGCTCAGTCAAGTTAATTGTACAGTAAATGTCAAATATTTTGAATTTACAGGGTACTTTAAGCCCCAAGTGGGTGGTGAGAGGAGGAAGGGGGGAAGGGATTGGAGTGAAGTTAATAAACCTTTTACAGTTTTTGACTTAATCTTTTATTCAGTGTTTGTATAACTCAGTTATCTGCTAGTTAATACCAGTATTTTTGATACCTCTCCAGAGCCAATACACTGCAAACCTTCAGCCCTGTTGGGTATTTGTGCTACAGCATATTTAATAGCCATGACAACAATTCAACAATTGTATAGCAGCCTCCCCTCCCTGTCTGAGTGTTGCAGGCACCAGAGTGTCTCCATTGGAAAACCCCTAAACATACAGTTTCAGCCAAAACTGGTTTAATGATAGTCTACTGAGAGCTTGACAGGCTTAAAAAAAAAAAAATAAAATTAAGAAAAAGAAAAAAAAGGCACTTTTTTACCTTATCCCCTCCACCCCCCGTTTTTTCTTAACTTCGTTGCTTCTTTTGAAAAAGCTGCCGCTGTAAAATACAAGGCGAATTAGAAAAATAAATTGCTTTAAATTGCTTAACAGGCTTGATGAGACAAAGACTGGTGTGTCGGAGTGGCTGCAGGGAGCTCTGCGGCTGCTTTTGTATGATTTCAGAGGTGAATTTAGATGGCTGGAAGATAGATGGGTGCCAGATGCAGTTTGACACAGATTCCGGCAGCTGCTCCTGCGTGAAGTTTCATTAGCGGCGAGTTAGCCAGCAGCAGAGCTCCGGCGAGGCCCCAAACGCTGAAATGACAGCGAGAACAGTGAAACAATACAATATTCGCTAAGTGATTTTAATCTAGGAGATTAAATGACACCCAGTCGGTTTCCCTACTTAGGAAGCCAACAGGGTATAAAGCTGTTCGTGGCACTCACTCTATCCAGGCCCTTGTCACATACATTTACATTGTGAGTGCTTCCCCGAATCCCCCCCGCCCTGAAATGGGAAGAGAAGGGTTGATTTTGTGTTGCAGTCGTATTTTTCCATCCTAACTGTATAATGTGTTTTTAACTGCAACAGGAAATATTGGCCTCGCTTTGACAAATGCTTATATTGGACTGAAGTGCTCATGTGCTTCTGCTAAGCACAGGCCTAACTGTTTGAAAGATTAGAGCCATGGTCCGTAAAGCGAACAGCTTCCTTTTTAATGGATGGGCAAGTCCCCAAAATCGGGAAGTCATTGGTATTTACAGGCTTGGCCATTGGGTTTGGTTTTAAGTAAACCAGCGTACTACGGTGGATGACTTAATAGAAATGGCGGTGAAGCTGCTGTTCTTGTTCTGTCCCTTGTGAAGGGACGCGAAAGGTTAGGATTTTGTGAAGGGAGAAAAAATGTAATAGAACTTATTTGCAATACAACCCAGGCTGACTGTAGTTAAAGATTCTTCTGGGGCGCTTTGTGGGCTGTGTTTTTGGAACCCTCGCTGTGGCACACTTACTGTGTGGTTATTTGGGCTTTGTATGAAAAATAACTTTGTGTATTTCTGATTGCTTTAACAAGTAAATCCCTGATCAGAGGAAGACGTTTTCTCTCTGTTAGTCGAGGAAAAGTATATAGGGAAACAAACAAAAAAATCTCTTTTCTTCCGTATGTGCCACCTGAATATTGCCCTTACTTATTTAACTGCTGATGTCAAACTACTCTGTTCACTTTGAGTCGTTTGCACAGTAAGCAAACAAACCAGCTTTTTTTTTTTTCCTAATTAATATGCAAGTTGGATGTTGTCTTTCAGTCTCAACTGTTGTTTGTTTGTGAATGTTACAATTCTGTATCTAGATGCCTTTGGTAAGTACCCCATGCGTGGCTTCAATTAAGCTTTCTATATCGAGAAACTATGCCTTAATTTAGCAGGTTAAAGATATCTCTGTTACATCAGTTTGTTCACAGTGTGTTGTGACCTAATCAACTAGGGATGTAAGCCATTTCATGAGGAGTAATTACTCAACAACAAAAAATGTCTCTCTTTCCTAATAGCTGTGAGTGAGTTGGCTAATTTGAATCCATTTTGGTGGTGGCAGGTCAGCAATCAGGAGGTGACTTTCCTGGCTGGCTTCTAGGCGGGAGGGAGAAGCCGGCAGAAGCTGAACCGAAGAGCTACGGCTTCCCGAGGCCACTGCGAGAGCATCGCTGCCCTTTCCTTTGCTGCTTATGCCGTGAGAGAGTTTGGTCAAAACCGTTTCCTGGAAAAGGGAAGGAATTTGTGAGTGGGTTGGAACTGCCAGATCTGCTCTCAAGACTTGCAAAAGGGCGATGGTTTTATTATCACTGGGAGTAGGGGGTTGCGGTGAGGACATTATCATGTGACGAATCTCCGTCGCCTGGTTAGGCCTTGGTCAGGAGATGCTGTGAAGTTTAGGGATGTTGGCTCATTGTGTCTCTACTTGGATTAACTTATGACAGTGACAGAGCAATTTTTGCTTTCAGTGCTTCATCACTCAGGAACATGGGCTACCAATCCTGCCAGACCCCACTCGTTGCTGTCCTGTTTTTCTGCTTCACCAAGAGATAGATCATTGAGGTGCATTCTGACTTTTTTTTTTTTTTTCCCCCTCCTTGGCTTCAAATCTTGCTGAGAGGGAGATGGAGAGGAAAATCCTCATGAATTAACATTATTTCCCTGGTGGGCTTTGCTGCCATTTTATCTAATTACGCCTGCTGTTTTCCAGATCACATTGTAAGCATTTGCATGAAGGGGCTTTCACTTACCTCCTCAAGTAAATTAAATAACAGCCCTTAGGCTGGGCTGACAGCATAATGCATTTTCATGTGGGAGATCAACAGCTCCCATACCTCGTGATGGGAAACACTGAAATGACAGGGAAGCTCTGCGCTTTCGTCTCGAATTAGGGCAACTGGACCGAGTTAGGGCTACTTTGCAAATGCCTTCTCCTGACTCTTGCGGTGTACGGGGATCAGCGGGCAGAGGGGGGCACACAGGAATCTGACTGTGGTTTTAGGCTCCCGGAGATCCACAGGCTACGTGTAAGATGTGCAGGAAAGCCAGGGAAAGCGAGCCTGCTGTCAGCAGGTTTAAACGCACGGCTCTCTCGGAAAGCGTGAAGGGATCTGCAAATGAGGAAGGACTGGAAGCCACAGACGTGAAGCAAATGAGAGGTGCAGGCCCTGCCCTGAGGATATTTATAATGTGACTTCACAGATGAGGAAGGCTGGACTTGTCTTGAGTGCTCTGGAAATCAAAACGCACAGGCTTGTCTTTCATTTCTACAATAGGCCATCCCGTAGTTTCCCTGTGCTTCATTTCTTCAATTTGCAAAACGAGGCAGTAGTCGGTCTGCTGGAATGACAGTCCGCTGATTTCTTTGCCTGAGCCGTTACTCCCAACGAGTATCCAGCCCCAGGAACTACCCTTCTCCAAATGCTTGAGAGCTCCCAGAGCCCTTTGTAACATCAGCCCAGTGGGATGATCCGGTTCCTTCCCAGTCGTATGTGGTATACATCAGAAATGTACCTCAACCCCTTCCTGGCTATGGTCACTCCTCCATTTCTTTGATAGAGTTGAGTGCTTCTGAGGGGGAGAAGAGATCAGGAAGAAATGACTATGAAGAAAATGCAGTGTATTTCTTCAACTCCTGATTAGCCCAGGCAGATGAAAAGAAGAGGTTGGTGGGAAGGCAGAGAGAGGAACTTCAGCTTCACCAACCATTAGGTTTGGACAGACCTGGGGTGGCCCAAACCTCTGATGTCCTCTTGCCTCTGCCTTTGTAGGATGGTTAAGTGTGCCCAAACTGGTGACATGTAAGTGGGCTGACCAACAGTGCAGCCAGGCTGAGTAAGCAGTTAATGAGTGAGGAGGAGGAAGCAATGGATCCCTTCAGCAGGTAGGGAATTTAATCTCTGCTCTGGCTTGCTTGTGGTGGTTGTGAATGGGAGTCAACAACAGGAGAGGCTGCTTAGCTGGGGGGTTGTGTGTGTCTTACGTGGTGGGGAGCCTTGTACACGTGTTTCATGTAAATGGAGAAAGACCGTATGTGTCTCTGAGTTTGCTGTAGCTCTGTGGTGACAGCAACCCTCTTAGTATTTTATCAGTAATGTTGAAGTACCTTCTAGCTTTTGGGGCTAATTCTTCTTTCCCTGTGTTGTTGGTTAGGGATTAAGGAAATATTGCAGATCGCTAAGATGTGCTTGAAGGAGTCTGCAGTGACTCACTTTTGTCTGGGGACGTTTGCTGAAGAAATGCAGTTGACTTGTTTTTCTTTTCGAATCAAGATTTCTGTTCCATCAAAACATAGTTCCAGGTTGAAGGTGGGGGAGAGCTAGAAATGTTAGTGTGATGGGGGTGTAAACACCTTTTAACTTGCATGTTAAAGCATCTTGGCTCTTCCAAGTAACTAGAGAACTACTTTGTGATGCATTTCTATGTCTGAGATGAATTTTGAATGCCAGCGAGATAATGAGATTTATCAAATAAAAAGCCTGTCTTTCACTTTGTTCAAGCTTGGCCTCATGCCTCAAATACATGGAGTTTAGCTCAGAAGCCGTTTGTAATTTGTATCACAAAACCACCGTATGTAATTCACGGTGGATGGTAGCCACTGGATACGAGAGGTTTGCAGTTAGGACATGCTAACGGCGCTCGCTGACGTTTGTGCTTGGTCAAAGTCGCTCCCTCAAGATAGAGGAGAAGTGAATGGTCACTACAAGGTTACTGTGAGAGAGGCTGAGGAGGCGTTCACCTTTATAAATCAGGGATTCAGACTTAATGTCAATCATTTTTTAGCATGAACATGCGTGATATTCACCATGCAAGACACATTGCTGCTTTTAACACATTAGGGAAGATGATTCAGGATTGAAACAGCTTCTTCAGTGATCTGGTAGTATACATCTCATTATTATTATTATTCACTCCCTGTAGATGTTAGAAAGCTTTCTAACAATTCACAGTATCTCTTAAGCTCTCATCGTCTTCTCTCTCTTTAAAAAAAAAAAAAATTAATTTCATTATTATTATTATTATTCAGACTCCTGCTGTACACATCCCCCAAGCAGGTGGGAGGGTGAGTTGGTGGGAGATGACTTGGCTTTGTTGGAACTTCACTTAATGCAGGGTGGGGGCAGAGAAAATGAAGCTAAATTACGCAGATCCTGAAGGCACAGCGAGTGTGCTACATCACTTGTGAGCATGACTAGAACTGAAAATGAATCACAGCCTTGTTAGACACTGTATGTGTCAGTGCATGTGGGCAGAAATATCATTCAGTGAGAGAGAGAAAAAGACAGAGCGACTACATCTTTTAAAGTGTGCTGGTCCCACTGAAATTGTAGTATTTAACCTAATGGGTAAGAGCTGGGAAATGGTGGGACAGCTGCTGTAGGATACTTTGCTATGTTGATTTTTCTTCCTTTCTGAAAGTTCAAGCAGAGTCTGGACCTCTCAGCATTGACATCTGTTTTCTAAACCAGAGAAGGCTATAATTGCAAGTTCAGGTTTGAACCCACTTTTGAGGACTTTATAGTACAACCACCAAGATTTATTCTGGGCTAGATTTGAATGTGGACTTGCTTCAGCCTGCGTGTTCGTTTTGCATTAGGAAGCAAACTTGATTTACTCTTCCTGTAAACTTTTGAAGGTGCGCACCAGGCTAGTTAACATATTGCAGCCACAAAAATCTAGTCTGGATCTGTAACCTTGATTCTTGCAGCTGCATCGTTGAAACATGGCTTATTTCTAGAATGAAAATTGGTTTCACAGGTTGTAATGTGGCAGAGCCACATCAGGTGATTTGATGGAGAGATGCTGGAAACAGCTGACCACTAAAATCGGCTATATACATGTTTGTAGTCCAGAAGACACCACAAATGATTGCAATGTTCCTAAAGAAGCTCTCTCTCCTTCTGCAGAGACCTATTCGTGGCCGCTAACAAGCAGCAGCCACCTGAAAAATCCCTACCCTAGCACACCAGCCCCACACTTTTTCAAAGCCAGATGGAGTTAACCGGTGTATTCTTTCAGAATTTTGGTTGTGCGTTTTTGTGTGTTTTGCTCAGTCCTGCAATCTGTGTTTTCTTTCACAAACCCTAACTCCGCTACTTCTCCAGTAAAGCAAAGGGGCCCGTTTGTGGACTATCAATCAGATTGCCTGGTGCTTCTGTCTGCTGATCCAATACTGACAATATTGTATAGTGATAGTCTCCTCCCATTTCTTATAAACTAAGGTGTATTTGCATCTTAGCAGAGATGAGAGAATCTAGCCTGAGTCTGCAATATGCATGTTTTGGAGTTGTACTTCTCCAGTGAGAGGGCAATCTTACCTCTCTTAAAGGGATTGCATTTAAGTTTCTTTGAGGGTGAAAAAGGGGGATTTACTTACCCTTTCTTGAAGCCTGGGATCATCTTTGTTCAGCATAAACTGCAAGCTATGGTAGGACTGAGGTGTGTTTCCAAATGACACTTAAGGGAAGAGCTTGCTTGTTGACACCACCAGACTACAAGTGAAAACTTTAAGAAATTAGAAAGCAAAACAACAACAAAACCAACAGATTGTTCATGCTGGTTTTCCTCAAAGCCCCATTACAAGAATGTAGAGCTGTTTGTGTAGCTATTGTGGGCACTATGGGCTCCTGTGAAAAGCAGCTTTAGATGCTGTTTCACAGCCTGAGGTTTAACCAGACCAAACTCTTGTTGTATTTCGTTGTGTCTGGGTTTTGTTTGTTTGTTTGTTTTTCCTTCTGTTTATATTCCCTTAGTTTCTCATCCATCCAGTACTGGTATAGCTAACTTTCTTTTAACTAGAGGTTTATATATATTGTTCCAGGGTGGTCTGTGCTGCTTTTGTCCCCTGAGTAGGCTCTTACCCTACTCACCCTTCTGCCTGAATCCACACTAGACAGGATTTCCTCCCGGACCATGTCAGAGCAGCTTCTCTTGAGCAGAACAAGGTGCATCTTCTCACGTTCTCCTGCCTGAAGAGGCTGAAGACGTTCAGCTCCGACCAGCTTTGCTAACACCTCAGCTCTCTCCCATAGCTGGGCACTAGGACTGTTCCTACCGAGAGGATGAACCACAGGCTGGGAGGAGGGAGAGAATTGAGGAGTGGGATCAGTGGGGATGCTGTGGTCCTATCTGCCTACCTGGTACAGTGAAGGCAAGAGTGGCCTGTCAGCCCGGCAGGGTTAATCTGAACTGTCAAAACTCCAGAAATCCTGAGGTTGTGGTTGAAAATGTTTCCTCCACAAAGTGCAGCCGGTGCTTCCCATGTGTGGCACTCGTCTTGCGGCCGGGTCAGATCCTGGTGCCTGACCGTTCTGCTGAATTTGGGAAGACTATGCAGGAGAAGACAGGTGGTCTTTGCTGGTAATGTCTGCCTGTGAGTCTTGTACCATTTCAAAGCTGATGATTCTAGACACTAGATTCATTTAAAAAAAAAAAAGTGGCTAGAGATAACGTGGTTTCTCCTTTATCCCCCTCCCCACAGACCAGGTGCTCTTTACTTTCTGAACACAAAGTGGTTTCTGAACGTTAAGAAGGATGTAAACTGTTCGCAGCTGAGGACACAATGGTGCGCCTCCCCCCCCCCAAAAAAAAAGGTAAAAAGAAAAAAGCCCAAACCAATCAATAACTTTTGAATATCCTGGTCATGCAGTGTTCCTAGAATGTCCTTACTTATTAAAAGAAATGGGAATAGCTTGTGATTTTCCAGTTCTTACATGTGACTGTTTTGGGAGAAAGGCGAGGAAGGTATCCATATTTGTGACAAGCAAAAAATTTTAATTACTTAGACCAAGAACATGTTCAGAAAAGTAAAGATTTTAGACTTAATGTGCATGGAACAAAAGGCCGTTGTGAGCTATGTACGAGAGTTGCTGAGAGTTTGTATTCTGCCCCTTTTTTTTCTGTGGGAGTTATTTCCTGTTGTTGACGAGAGTTCTTTATTTAGAACCACCTTAGCTACTGAATGACGGCTCGCTTGCAAGAAGAAAAAGTGTGATTAAAACTTGCTAAGGCTTATTTCAAGATCTCCCTGCTTCCATTTATTTAAGGGTAATCTTTGCTAAATCAAAGAAAAAAGTTCAAAACAACAAATGCATTTCCTTCTCATGATTTCACCCCCATCAGCTGTGACAGGTAACAAAAATATGTTGGGAGTCTGTGGTCTTTCACCTGAACGACTCATGGAAGACAACGTTTCTGTAACAGAGGTGGTTTGGTTTAGGTGAGTCTGGCTTTGAAACCAAAACAAACGCATGAAATGCCAGGCCTCCCTTCTTGCTGGTAACGCACCGGTGTTCTTGGGGGGCAGCTCTTTGTAAGAACCCCACAACTAGAGCAGGAGTGGGCGCTTGCACTTTCCCAGGTGCTCAGATGAGAGAGAATTTCCTTTGAAGAGCCCAACCAGCAAAAAGGGGGTTCTGTCTGCGGACCTGCATGGGAATAGTGTTTGTGTGTGCGTATAGTCAAATGATCAGGACTTTAACATCTGCTTAACAACTTCTTTTGCTCTCGTGACAGGGGCTGAACATCCCGTTAAGAGTTAAGGAAAGTTAGCAGAAGACCAGGTTGTGTAGGAAAAAAAAAAAAAAAAGAAGGAAATATACTGGACTAGGTGTAGGTAAGCAAACAAAGTAACTGGGGTTTATTATGCCTTTTTTGCTTAGCAGAAATCACACTAGGAATGTCCCCTGCGTGTGGATGATTAGAAAATGCCCTGGGGCATGAGGTACAGCAGATGGACAATCTTGACTGGGCTGGCCCCTGGCTGGCCTGCCCAGCTATTCCAAACAAGCTGCTGCCGTTCTGTGAGTACCTGGGCAGGTCGTGGGACAAGAGTTATGGGTCAGGACAGCCACTCAGATCTTTCCTTCCACAAATCAAACTGATAGAAGCTGCTTTGTAAAGCTGGATCTCTGCAGGAAAAAAAGGCACTCTTTGTAAAAGAAAGAGGGATTTGGGAGACTTCTGCCCATCCCTTTGTGCTGGGAAAGTCTGTGCCTGGGAGAAGCAGCAGGGAGAGCCTCAGTGATGTTCCTCCTGGTGTTTTCTTCTCCTGCTGCTGGCCAGAGATGAAACCAGAGGACGCCTCGGACTCGGTAGCAGCACCATCAATGGGGATGCAGCTCTTCCCCCTTGTTTCTTGAGTCTCCTCATTTCCCTCCACCCTTTCCCCTCTGTACTTCTATCATATCTCCGTTTTGCTCTCTCACCAAGGCTAAAATTTTAAAAAGGGAGGATTATTACTGTTTGAGGTACTTATGGCTATCTCAGCCACTGCTGGCTTTAGGGAGCAGTATGCCACATGTGGGATCTGCTTCCCTAGCTCAGTGCTGTCCTGCTTGTGCTCACAACACGTCTTTTCCCCCTCCACACATGCTGTGGTACAAGAGAAGAACCCCTCCCAGATTTCAAGGACATTAGCACCCCAAAGCCACCGTGGAGGAAGAAAGAGAGCATAAGAGGTGTGAAAGGAAGGCAAAGATATGGACTGTGATGATCAGTGGTGGATTCTCAGCTTTTTCTTTGTCCTGGTGGTAGATCCTAAATACTGGGTGGGTTTGCAGTGACTTGGTGTTTAATTTTTGCTTGCGAGCACTAATTAGGTGTAAACCTCTTTTAGCCTTTGGTTAATGGTTGCTATGAATGAACAGCTTCCTTTAAAGTGCAAGAGCACAAAAAAGATGAGGGGAGAACCTAAATTAACTTGTACAGTTCCCTTTTTCTTCAGAAAGCTAAAATGCGTTTCTGACCGTTACAGGGGTGGTTTCAGGTAAAGTTAACAAATACAGACTTCACCCACAGTCTGTTTACCTGCACGTACAGTACGAGCATTTGCTGACTCTTAGCTGTGCTAGCACGAGGGAATGTAGAGAGGCAAAATGAATCATCACCACAGGCGCAGTCAGGAAAAGCATCTGATGTACTCATTCAATTTTTATTTTTTTTTTGTAATCTCTTCTCTGCACATAATCTAAGAAATCACACATTTTGTGAAGGGTTAAAACAGAAAGACTTGTGCATTCACTGCATTGACTCAATGAGTTCAGATCTAGATGATCTTCATTTATTTGTAGTGGAACAGAATGGCAGTGGGAGTTTATGCTACATTTGATGTTCTTGTGCAAGGTTTTTTGCCAGCTCGATTTTTTTTCCCCTCCTTCTAAATTTGGCCCTGCAGATTCAACTTCTGCTTTATTGTGTGGGTTTTGGTAGGTTTTGGTGTTTTTTTTTTGAAAAGAAGTTGTGTAGGTCACTCACTGTTTACTTAAAATTAGATCCTCAGAAACCTCCCTCTGTCTGAAAGGAGTACAGATAAACCTCGTCTGTAAGGAATTTTGCACCTGGGACAGTGAGAGGAAGCGTTTATCATTACAGCTTTGAATTACCTTGAAAAAGTCTCTATCTGAGTTGGTAAGCATTGCTTGAATCTAGTGGTTCTAAGCAGCTGCAGAAACTAGTTTTAAACAAAATACCCAAGGCCCCCAAAAGGAGTAGAAGCATTAATGTGCTCCACAGGTTGTATTCCAGCCAGCAGAAGTGTTAGAGGTGGGTGCATTCATTTGGATGTCAATGTATTAACTCATGTTTTTGTGTAAACAAGAATTGAAATAGTGGTGTGGTGGTGGAATTTTGTTGTTGTGTTCTCCCTCATCCCCCTTTAATGCATCTGCACGTGAACACATTAAACTCTAGTTACATGGTTTGAAGTGCTATATAACGTATTGCAATGCTACATAACTCCCTATATCAACACCATAGCCACAACACCGTTTTGGTTTTGCCCTCCCAGCCTCGAACACATTGCTGCTGCTGTACGATGTTTTAATGCAACAAATCTGAGCAGGAACATCCACTTCTAGAAAACCCTGCTGGTGGCCCCGTTTGGTCTATCAAGCCTTTGGCATCTCGGCAGGGTTGAGCAGTGCTGAACGTACTCCAACTTGCCTATGCAGCCAGGTTTCAAGAGTGTTTAAGAAGAGTGTGGTGGGGGCATCTGCGCTCCAGAAATGTATGGCTTCACAGAGAGCTCTGTTAGAGCAGCTTTGCTTCAGAAAAGGGCTGTAATATGGGCAGTGCACGTGGTAAACCACATCAGCAGAGCCGCTCTCCCCTGGAGAACCAGGAGCAGGTAGTCCGTCAGTGTAAGGGAGATGGTGACGACCTTTGTACTGAAGCCCCTGTGTGGCTGGCATGTTTGACAGCCCCATGTCGTTAAAATTTTCAGGCTCATGTTGGGTTTGTGCTCAAGACTAGTGGGTGGCTGAAGTCTTCCAGCTTGATTGCAGTGACATCTGTTTACACCAGTGGTTAATTAGGCCTGAAGACTGGCCATCTCTCTGTATTTCTCCCTACTGTTCCTGTGCTTTTTTTCTTTAACAAAAGTATTCCCTCCTTGGTTGTAAAACAGAGCCTTTGGTTTTATCTGCAGATTTTTTTCTTTCTTAATCCACTGGCCCCAGGATGAGATGAATATCAGGACACCAGCATAGTCTCTCTTCAAAAGAGTAACCAAATGTTCCAGAAAAGAATGACTTGTGCTTTTGATAGAGACTGCAGAGGGAGCACTGAAAGGGAAAGAAAAGCAGCCTAAAATTGTTTAAAACTCGGCTCAGTGCAAGGTACAATCCACTGCGTCTCAAGAAGCAAGAGTGGAGAGGAGAGACTGTTTTAGGAGCCCGTGTGCTGTACAGACTGTCAGTGTGAACAGCCTGGCCTGGGTCAAAAATGAAGCACATCTTGCAGGTGATACAGCCTGAATGGGATTTGGGAAAGAACAGGGATGTTTACAAAAAGGCGAAAAAGATGTGAGAAGATCTGCAACAATGGTAGGCAGCCTGAACGTCTGCTTTAGGACAGAGTGTTTCAGCTGGAGCGAGGATGATGCACACCAGCAGTCTCCAGAGGACTGAGAGTGCACAGGGAATTACAGAGGGAGGGAGTCATCTCCGTGCATGAGGGAGGAATGCAGCAAAACCTCCTCTGACTAAGCCAGCTAATGCACGCTGCGTTTTTTTTTCTTTCCTGATAATCCTGTTCCATAATATTTCCTTAATAATTTAGTATGTGAAGAGTAGCTCTTTTGAAAAGCATCTAAATCACCAAGTCTGACTTTCAGATGAAATCTTGCCGCCCTTGTCCTTGACACGCGCTGGGGATTTTTAACGGGCACGGCTGTTTGAGTACTATTTTGGCGTTAAGGTTGTTGTTTTTTTTCCTTAATTACTTAATGAATTTACCATGTGGCACAACCCTTGGTACTGCCAAGCAACAGCTTTCTATTACTAGACTGTATGGGCCTGATCCTGCATTACTGAAGCCAAAAGCAGTTATTTGGGAACAGACGTTGGCATCGAAATCTGTAGGAAGGCTTAGAATAACTATACAAAAGGGGATAGTTGCACTCAGAATATTGATTCATGAGCTCCATGGTTTTTAGCCTCTCTGTTCATTTTACCCAAGTAAGAACAACTGCCCAACTGGACATATAATATATGATACTGCATTAGAACCAAGGCTGCATTTGGTCATACTCATTAATTAAACTGATTTCTCCTGTAGGTTTTTTTTTTTTTCCTAGAGAACTAACAGAGAATGATAATTAAGCATATTATGCATTCTAGGGAATGGTGTTTCTCTTACTGCCACAAAAACATTAAAGGAGAAAAACATGAGCTAAAGCAGAAAATGAAGGAAGAAAAAAAAAAAGCTAAAATTGGAGCGAGAAGGGAGGGAGCATTCCTTCCTTCGGTTTTCACCGATTCCTCTGTGCCTTGGGATGTGTGTGGCAGCCTCGTTACAGTGAAGTTGCACCAGCAAAAGAAGGGAAAAAGCAATTGAAATCTCAAGGAAAGGAGCCCAGCTCAAGGTGCAGCTCCCTCCCTGCTAAGGTACAGGTGCAGACTACAGTAACGCAGCACCCCAGGTTTTTTTGAGGGGCTTGCTTTTGTTAGCGGCTGAGCCTCACGTGAGAAGGGCCTCACACTGGAAGGTCAGTATTGATCCCTGAGGTGGCCTGAATGGAGATGGCACGAGGGTCTTAGCAGTGTTTAATCATGCCTTTGCTTGTGGCATGCTTACTTCCTACCCATGAGACTCAGTTTGCTTAGTGGAGAGCGCTGCTCTTAGCAGAATGAGCACCTTTGGCCCTTCCTTTAGCTTTTCCTAAGTTATTGGTGCTGATGGGGTCTTTCTTTGCAAAAATGTGTCTCCTCTGGGGGCAGCATTAGGTATTTGCCTGCAAGCTCCTGCATGCACTGAAGCAAAAACATTCAGGGAGAAAATGGAGATGTGTTGTACAATTACCAGATGAAATCTCACAGTATTAACCTGTACTGCAATTAGAAAGAAAAAGGCGAAGGATGCAATTAGAAACATAGGAAGCAGTTCACTGCCTCTTTTTTTGAAAAACATGAGGGATGCCAACGTTCCAGCACACTAAATGTTGCCTGTCTTTTCTAATTAGCACATGTGTTGACAGGCAATTGCCCTATGAAGTCTGGTGTCTGTTTCCCCCGTCTCAATCTTTGATTTCTGTTTGTTCATTTATTTATCTTTAACACAGGAGGGTTTTTGAATGATCTACGGGAGACCTGGCCTCAATCAGGCAAGCTTTGACCATCCTTGCTCAAAGAGAAGGCTGCACTCAGGCTATGCCTGTGGCCCACGTCAGGTCAGTACCACTGTAGAAAAATGCAGTTTGGTTCCTTCACTTTTCGCACGTTGTCATCATGTGTGAGCAGTTGGAGGGCCTGCGTCAAGGCTATGACTGCACAATTACATGTGCGCTACTGCTCCTCGGGAAGTCCTTGTGTGTGCTGTTCCAAAATGGGATGCACTTTGGGTGGCTCCTTCACGCAGACTTCTCCCCCACTCCTGCAGGCTCTGGAAGCCTCTGCCGACCCACTTCCTCGTACAGTGTTTTGTGGCTCAGTTGCAGGCTGTTTCTCTGCACTTACCAACATGTTTGGGCAAACTGCGTTTGGGCCTTGCAGACACCTTCTGGTCAGATTGCTCTGGGGCCACAGAGCAGAGTTTCTATGGCCAGGAAGGTCTCATTAAATCAGGTGCAAGGCAATGTGAGAAGCGGTCAGATTATTCATGTTGCACAGCCTAACATCGTCCCACCACGATGGAGCCTCTGCTGTGTGCAAAGCATAGGAAGGAACTCTACTTTTATCGATTTGTATTGTGACCTGTGCTCAGCTGAGAGTGCTTCTGAGTGTGGATGCAGGTTGTACTAGTTGTGTTCAGAGGAACAATCTGAGTTACAGCGTGACTATAAACTCCTGCCAAGAAAGGCCCAGGGGAGTTACAGTAGGAAACAGAGGGGCGGTGAGTTTTCTCTTGCGCTAGTGTAAAATTGGAGCAACCGAACAAAGTTGGAAGCATTTAAAACTCAGACGATATAGGCTCAAGCCTTTTACTGCTGAGTATAACACGGCAAAAGTGGGGCCATGGATATCGGACTGGAGCCCAGCTGCCTATTTAGCAAATGTTTGTGGTTATGCCTATGGTGCTGGCGATAGCGTGCACACACCCAGGCACAGGGACTGTAAACCTGCTGCGGACTTTGAGCTCCGGAAGGCAGGCGCTGCTCAGCTGGGTGCATCCACAGCGCAATTACGCAAGGCCAGATCCTGCTGCGTTAGAAATCTGGTGTCAGGCAGAGCAGAATGTGGTCCTGAAATTTGGTGGATCTGCCATGCAAAAAAATTTTTTAAAAAAAAAGACTCTTGTAATTTCAAGAGGAGGCTTGTTTTCTCGAGTGGAAGGACCAAATTTCAGCACCTGGCTGCTGGAAAGTATCTAGCCATGGGAAATTCAAGCTTTAATTTTTGCCAGCTCCTGAGCAATTCACAAGCCACTCGTCAAAATTCAGTCAACGGCTGTGAATTGCTTTGCAAGTCGTGTTCGGGGCTGCCTCTGTACCACAGACAGAGGATGAGGGAGTTTGGATCTGGTCAGAGATCTTCCTCAGAGATCCAACACTCGCTCTGGTAGCGCGGGTGGCAGGGGAAGGTGTGCGGAGGCCTCCAGAACTGGCCAAGTCAAACACCAGGTTTTTTAGGTCTGACGCTCATTCCTCCTGTTTTAGTGGCCTCAGTAGGGTATCACCTGAAATACCAGTCTTGCTGTTAAACACCAATTAGGTGGGGTCTTTTCAAATATAAGAATAAAAAAAAAAATCATCACTTTAATCTCCTGTTTTGGCAGATTCAACCTTTTTTTTTTTTTTTCCTCCTTTGTGGATTTTTTGACATATAATATCCAGGTTAAAGAAATCTTAGAAATCTTCCCTCTAAAAGTATCCCGCTTTTCTGTTTTCTAGCTGAAAATGGAACTTAATTTCTAACAAGACCATCAGCTTGATTGATCGCAAATCATTACGGACCATTTTGAGCATAATACCTAAACGAGTCGTGGTATTAATGACTAATAATCGCCTTTATGTTAGGTCTTAAAGCTTTATTGTCCCGAAGTACAACCGGTTTAGTGGAACATGAAAGGCTGGAATGATTCGAGATGCTCCTGGGGCTGCAGCCAAACCTGTAAGGTGTTTGAATCGCCTTTTACAGCGCTGGCTGGGATTACAGACCCTTTCGAAACACAGGGATTTGAGGTAACTTAAAATAATTGTCTTCTTTCTAGATAGCGCCTGGTGCCCAGCTCTCCCCTCCCTTCCCCCAAGTCTTCGTGCGCTCCAGCATCTCCGTTTGGCCTCATTTTTGTGCTTCGGTGGTATCTGCACATCCCAAATTAGCAGCGAGGATCCCACAGAGGGGGATCTGCCGCCTGCCTCGGCTCCCAGGTGAGCTCCCGGGGCGGGGGGCGGCCGGCAGCGCCCCGCGTTTTCTCCAGCCCCCCAACACCCGCTCTGCTTGGCCCGGCCGGGGGCTGAGCCGGGGCGGGGTGGGGCGTTCGGGGTGACCCGGGGGCCATGCCCGCGGGAACAAGGCTGGCGAGGGGCAGCCGAGCCCCGTCCGCCGGCCGGGTCCTCGCCGCCGGATAGCAGGGATACTTGTCATATTTGCGGTCGGGGCGCGTTGGCACCCGCCTTTGTCCCGGCGCGGGGCCCGGCGCTCCCCGGGGAACCCCCGGCGGCGGCCGCGCTCCGGGGGCCGCGCCGCCCGCCCGGGGCACACAGGCTGCCGTGGGCAGCCAGGGGAGCCGAGCCGGCGGCCGCGGAGCTGGGGGAGGAGGAGGAGGAGGAGCAGCGGGGGTGGGGGGCGGGGGAGGAAGGCAGGCCGGGGCGAGGCGGAGCTTTGACGCGGGCCGGAGGGCGAGGAGCTCGCCGGAGCCGCCCCTGTCGTCAGTGCTGGCGGCAAGTGCTGGGAGCCGGGGCTGGTGCCTCCTCCCTCTCCTCCTCCATTGTATAATGCTGCGTGATCACAGCCGCCGGGGCACAGCAGAGGCTTAAATCCTCACGCCGCTTGCGCCTGCCTCCTCCACCTCTTCCTCCTCCTCCTCCTCCGCATCCTACCCGGCCCCTCCCCGGAGCGGCGCGGCGAGGGAGCGACATATGGAGCTGCTCTAGGGCGAGAGTTTGCGACCTCCCCCCCTCCATGCGTTAGTTCTCAGGTGGAGCTGCATGTGGTGAGTGGGGCTGGGGGGCAGCGGCGGGCGGCTCCGAGGGGACGGGGGGGCCGCGGCACCCACTCCCTCCGCCTCGGCGTTGCGAGTCACCGGGGCTTGGTTTATCTCTACCTTTAAATTTGTGCCTGGGCAGAGGAGCTCGGGGCGGGTGTCTTCCCCCTCTCCGGGGGCAGATCGTGCTTGAGATGAGCAGAGGAGGGAGAGCGGCGGAGTTGCTCTTAAAATACCTCCCCGCACCCCAACGCCGATGCGCGGGGATCCCGGGCCGGAGCAGGTGCGTGCGTGTAGTTGGAATACTTTTTATCGGGGCTGCTGTGCCGATGGTGCGGGCGGTTGTGCTCTCCAGAGCCACGCTCCATCTGACTCGAAGAAACCGGCTTCACCCCGGTAAGTCAGCGTGTGCGCCGGGGGGCCCTTAAACCGGGAGGCTCCAGCCTTGCTCCGTTTTCTCAGCCAGAGCGGGGACTTCAGGGTACCCCTAAAAGTGCGTGCGGTGGTGCCGGGAGAGCTCAAAGGGCCTGGGGGAGACTTTCACTCCGGTGGAGCGAAGCTGACATATGGCTGGGCAGGACCCGGCTGGCCCCGCTGCTGGACCTTTCCAGGGGTTGGTGTTAGGGCGGCAGCAGGGCAGAGGATTAGCTGGTCTTGTCCCTGAGCGGTAGCGCACTTGCGTCTTCCTTGGGAGCACCGCCAGCACGGAGGAACGGGCGTTTGGGGGGCTTTTGTGAGCAGGGTGGTTCATCTTTTGGAAGCCATGGCAAAAAAACCTGTTTATTGGAATTACCTTCAGGCTGAGAGAAGACTTGAAAAAACTCATTTTGTGATGCTAGTTTCGTTTAGAGTGTTTGCTACTTCACTCATGTCGGTGTGTCAGGATCTGGGAATATAAGTTCTCCTTAAGCTTGAAAATAGGAGTGCAGTTACCTGCTGTCACTTCTTGCATTCGGAGAAGCACAGCTGGAAAACCCAGGGCCACTTTTGTTGAAAATCTATGGAGGGGTTTGTGTCCTATCCCCTTGGGACTCTTGGTGACTGATTTACAGCTATGGGTCAGCTGCCCGTGTAAAATAAAGCTAATGTGCCCATTTCATCTCTATCTGGGGGGGGCTGTCGGCCCCTTTAGCCGAACTTCAGCGCAACACGCCAGAGCTGTTGCGTGTGGCAGTCTGTGTCCAGACAAGTCTTGGGATCAGGAAAGTCCAGGCTTTTTCAGCTGGTGCCCGGTGAAATCAGCAGCGTGGCTCTCACTGCCATCAGTGGGTGCTGCATTTGGCCACTGTAGATGTTGCTCAAACGGTGGTAGAGGGCTTGGCTGCCCCCTAACATCACTTTTTTGCTTGTGTCTTCTCAAATGGAGTAAACTGTTTCTATTTGTGAGAATTGAAATGGCGCTTCCTTTTTATTCTGATTTTTAGGGATTCACCTGCATAAAATACTCAATACAAATAAAGGTGGTTGTGTCTTGCAGGCTTCTCGCAGGGTACAAAATTGACACAGGCACCTCAGTTGCCATCTAAGTGGACGGGAAGCTTTCATATGGTAAAACAAACTGTAGAAATTAATTCTGTTTTCCTAAAAATTGCTGCTTCATGTACTTAAATCGCTGTAGAAATTAAGCAGTTGATTAAGCCGGGTAAATTGAGAGTATCCCTTTCTGCCTGAAGTTAAAATGCATACATTTCTACATCACGAGACAGTATCTTTGGAATCTGATTTACCATAATGAGCTAGTGGTGGTGGTAGAGATAGGAGGAGGATTAGCAGTTTGTGCTGCCAGACAGGTATCTGAGAGCGTGTTCTAGGGAATACTCCCATTGTCCAGGCAAGTACTGCAGCATCTAACGAAACAGCTGTAGCTCTTCCTCCTTTTGTGACCGATCCTACTTCCATTTAAGTTGGTAGCAAAAACCACCCACTCCTTTTCTTCAGGAACTGGATTGGACTGCTAACGAAGGAAGCTAGACTTTGTGCATATTAAAACGCCGCTTTGATTTTCATGTCAAGCTGATTTCTTTCCCTCTGAAGCTGATTAAAAACAAACAAACTTGCTAGCCATAGGTACTTCAGGTTTTGTCTGTAGATGAAGCAGTCTTAAAGAGCATTAAATACATCTGTAGGTGCTGCTGGTTAAGAATTGTAATTGTATTCCTTTATACACCTGCTCTTTTTAATGGGAAAGATGAAATAATGACAGTTTCTCAGTGTTTTGGTAGAAATAATAACATAAATAATCCTAGCACTCCAATTGTCTACCTGAGTGGCATCAAGGAGTTTGAGATAATGTCCTAATATCAAGGAAGACCTCACATTTAATATTCTTTTTTTATTTTTTTAGCTTCCATGAAGTACAACGGATCTTATGCAATATCTAGTTTGAAGGATTTTGCCATCATTTACACAAGCTGCTTTTATTTTTCCAATAAATAATTCATAGGGAAAAAGATCTTTTTTAGGAACTCTGACTTTTTTCACACTGATGTAAAACACTCCTGGCACAGTTCATCTCCAGCAGTGCTAACACTAGACAGGTGATCCAAAATACTTGTGACTATTTTTGCTTTTATGTAACATCTTAAAGTGTAATCTGTCAAGCAAGGAGAATGCAGTACTTTGAAAGTGTAAGTAGTCTTCTGGTGATCTACTTTCTATAAGGGCTGAGTAGCAAGAGAGACACCTTCTTTTAACTCAGCTTTGTATGTGTAACCAGTCCATAATGAGACAGCTCCAGCTGCAATGGTTCCTTCACACGCACGCAAATCTGTGCCAGAAGTGGCAGCTTTCAGTTACCAAGTCCAAAGATCAGGAGTGTTCCAAAGGAGAGACCAAGGTCCAGCTTAAATGTAAGCAGGTTGGCAGTAAGCACAGATCTTTAGTGTAGGTGAATCTCTTGCTAATTAATAGTTTGTAGAAAATGGAGTTTGTCAGTCTGAGTACAGCTCTCCTTTTCTTCATGGGGATATAATTACATGTTTTCTGCCACTTGTTTTATTTCTAAACTTCGATCAATCAGAGAAACCGTGCTGTCATGAAGAAGTGCAAGTTCTCTCTAAATGGAGAGAGACCCTCAACATGTGTTAGTTCTTTCATTTTTATAAACAAACTCGATTTTTGTGTTTGCTGTAGTGGAGGCTTCAGGTTTGTTAGGCATTACCAGTGCAAACACTAGGTAACAAAAACCAGCAATGCTGACTATTCAACACAAGTAGGGAAGGAAAGCCCTGTATATGCAGTGCTCACTTTGCTATCAGGTTGGGCAAAACAGAGTCCAAAGCAAATGTGTTTGTGGGAGACAGCGCAGATATTGTGGAAGAAATAGGCCTGTATGTCCTGAGTCTGTACAGCACCCATCACAGCAGGTCCCTGCTCTCTTGTCTCATGGCTGCACAGGTATTAAATGGTGTGTTGAGTATTAAATGGTCTGTTGTTGTGTAGAATAGAAAGTGCATGGCGACGTTTGCTTCGCTGGTGGCTCCAGATGAATGTCTCAGATGCTGGGTGTCATTGCAAAGTGGCCAGGAGCTGTGAAGATGCACGAGACCTGCAGCTGTGATATTCCTTCAGCGCAAAGGGGTATTCCTGGGTGAGGATGAGCTGTTTTGAGGGGCATTTCCAAGAGACAGTAGGACCCGTCTTCAGGGGCATGGGGCAGCTGGCAGTACAGCCTCATGGGTCTTCAGAAATGGCTTTAAGTCATGGTGAGAAGCAAGATGGCTTGACAGGACCAAAGAAGCTGTCAGGTCACCGGAGAGCAAATATTTGGTTTTCGCATGTCTCTTCTTTGAGGGTGGCGGCTCAGCTGGCTCGAGACAGCAGCCACCACCACATCAGAGTGACTGTGGATTCAGGCTGCTGCAGTGATACTAAAACCACGCTCGAGTCCTGCGTTAGGCGAGTTCAAACCATTATTCTTCCAAATAAGGGGCTGGGTTCAGTACTCTGCTTGGTACATAAAACCGTAGCTGTTGCCATACAACATCTGAAGTTCCCAACCTATATAACATGATCAGTGTCTTGAGGAGCAGTGGGCTTAAAGAGGAATTTCTCATTAATATTGCTCTGGAATGGAGTTTTAAGTGGTGTTGAATGACATGAGTCTCAGTCTCTGTAATTATTAGGAGCCAAAGCCTGTTTACTTTGCTTTCACACCAGTAAGATCTACTGAATTTCATCTGATAGCTTGTGTTTCCATGAAGTTAGAATAAAAATTATATTACTGATATAGTAGAATACAAAGGGAAAAGTGCAAACGTGGGTTGTTTGATGTTATTTTTAAAACTGGGTGCTATATGGAACTAGCAGAAGAAAGAAGTTCCCTTTTCAAAGGAACCCTGAGTTGGTGGAACGATCTGAATCCACCCTAAAACTTACTCTCATGATCTCTAGCAAATAAAAGTGTTTTCTTGATCCCAGATTTTCAGTCCCCTGCTGGAAACCCTTGTGGTGTTTGAGCCACACTCACCTTTAATGGAAACGTGACAATTATCGACTGTTTTCTTACAGGTTCTTACAGATGCCTGTAACATTTATTCTGTTAAAAACTCCTGTCGTGCCAGGCAGGCAATAAGGCTGAGTGAACTGTGCTATAGAAAGAACCACCCGTGATTGGAGGTAAACTATGCGGATATATGTTGGGGTGGAGGTTGAAAGGAGCGTGGAGGGCATATTTGAAGCAGACTGTGCAACTGCTACAGCAGGTTTGACTAGTTTGGGATGCCTAAAGGCAGCTTTGTCTTAACTTCAAGTAGCTGCAAAATGAAGTTTTAAAAGCTAATTCAGAAATACATCATCATCTTCCGGTGCCTGCACAAACTCTTTACTTTTCACGTGTTTTTGCAGGCAGCCTTGGAAGAAGTGTTTAATAGATACATGTACACGTGCATGCATATCATTTGCATGTTTTTCAAACAGACATTTAATCAAGATAGGAGGCTGGCATTCATGCACAAACCACAGTGTTTTTTTCAAACAGTGGTAACATTTTCCTTTCTTATTGCTCTGTGTGTATGTGTGTGCATGTGAGATGCTGCTCTATTTTAAGCATTTTTTTGTATAGCATGATTTGTTGCCGCTTGGTTCTTGTGCCTTTGCCTGTCCCTGTGTAGGAGGAGGGATGTATATATGCACTTTATTAGTCTGTGCTGCGGCCGAGGGGATTTTGATCAGGACTCCTTTCCTTCTGGCTGTCCCAGGGGTGCAGTAACCTGCTTAGGTTACCCTCCTGTGATCGAGCTCACGGTCTTCCTTACCCTCCTACTCCATCTGTTTGGCGAAATCGGCTTTTCTAAACAACCCTTTCCTCCCCTAACTAAAGTATTCCAGAAACAACTTGCGAATGAATAGAGGAGAGAGAATATTTTTTGTGTGTGTCACGTATAGTGTAAAGCTTCCTGTTGCTGCTGTGCCTCCCCTCGCTGGCAGTGGAACGTACGTGATATGTATGTGCTCTAATGCCTTTTTTTTTTTTAACATTGTGGGGAAAATCAGTGTAATACTATCTTGGGTGAGCTGAGTGGGTTGTGCCTGACTGAATATGAAATGAAGTTTAACACACTGAGTTTCAGTTTCCTGGTCTCTTCTCCTGTATTTTCCACTCCCAATTTCCAAAGGCTTAGTTTGTGGTTGTGTGTTTGTTCCACGTTAATTGACCCTGTACTAAGCCTGCTTCAAAATACGGGTTTAATACGCATGTTCTTAAAATATGCTATTAAAAGAGTGTCTCCGTATAAGTTAAAATGATTTATTTGAGAATGCTTAAATTACTACACGTAAAAGTTATGTGAATCCCATGGTGTCTGTTTTAAAGGGTATCACTTTGGTGTAGTAGTTTTTATTGTGAAATAAAGCAGGTGCCATGAAAAATGGTATCTCTTTTGTCTCCAACTCAGAGCTTGTTACAGGTTGCGAATAGTTCAAGGCTGGCCAAAGTTCCCTTTATCAGTTTTCAGAAGGCTCCTTCATGAAAACACATGCTGTATTTCAAAGCAAGAGCTTTAGTACACTGGATGGAAAGGCCAACAGTTATCATCTCGTCTAACATCACTTAACACCATCTTAGCAAACTTTTCATGTCAAACTTTAACTACTTTTGTTTGTTTGTTTTCACTGCTGGAGGAGAAATGTCCAGGGGCTTTTTCACCTCTTTAAGAGAAACTTGGGGCTGAGTGGATGCTTTTTCACAGAATGGATATGTTTATAGGGCTGTGTTTAGTTCATTTAAGCAAAAATGTTGAAAACTATTCATGCCGTATAGCTGCTTGAATAAATGCCAGGGAAACACCTTTTTTTTTTTTTGCCTCCTCTTTTAAGTCTCAGTAGCGAGAAACTGGTTAGCAAATAAAACCTGCAGGCCAGAAACTAAAATGACTTGTCATTGCTGGGATGTATGTTACGTTTTGCAGTGTACATTTCTTTAGAGGTGTTTTTTTTTCCCCCCTCTTCTCTTCTTCCCGCTGCCATTTACTGCTTTTCAGTTTGACTGTGATAATTTATTCAACACTGTTTTCAGAGCAATAACCTACTTTTTGGCAAACCATTCAGTTCTTTCCACAGTAGCATGGGTATATTTTTCCTCATGTGTTTATTAAGGGTCTACGACAAGGGGGAAAAACAAGTTATCTTTGGGGAAAAGATGCCACGATACGCTTGAAAGCAAAGATTCAATCCAAGTAATTATACATACACAAGAAGAACTCTCTCGTTATACACAAAGGGGTCTTGTCTCCCTTGGATGCGTGCACAATTCTCATTAACCTTTGTAGGAATTATACACATCCAGTGAAGATGGGTCTACAGTAGTCAGTCCCTAAGTATGCTAAAAATATCAGCTAGACCATGACACATGTGTGCAAATAGAGATGTCTTATACAATCTAACACAACGGTGCTGTAATCCATTGTTCAGAGCGACATTGGAAGGGAGGAGGGATGTATAGCCGCTCTTGCCATTTCATCATTCTCCCTTAGAGCCTGACCAGTAGCATCTTGTCATTGCAGGCATGTCATTTTAGCAGTGAAAAGGGAGACTGTGGTCGCTAGCTCGTGTCACTTTCTGATGGCTGCGCTAGCTTTTTCGGATTGTTTTGAATTGTGATTTACAAGTAAGTTGCCTCTTTTTTAGCCACTGCTTCTGCTGTGCTGATGCCTGCCGGCTCTGCAGCGGGGAAAAAATGGAAGCAGTCAGCCCTTGGCTGAGCTGGGCCCTGGAGCGGTACACAGCTGTCTTAATTGCGGCTGCTCCTCCGCTTGAAGCGATGATATCCCTCGTTCTCCCAATGCGGAGCTGCGTGCAGTGGGCTCCTTGCCCACCGGTGTGGAGATTTCATCGTGCCGTGGTCTTGCTTGCAGCGCTGGCATCTCTTGCTTCTCTCCAGGGAGGCCCAGAGTGCTGGACTTGTGAAGCGAAACCGTGGTGTGGAGCAGGGGGAGCTTCTTGGCTTCATCCCGGAGAGGCTTGTGCGTAGAAGCCCTCACATATTTTTCAGGTGACAACAAGCAGAGTCTGCTTAACAATCAGCTAATCACGTAGTAAGGTCTGAGGAGCTGGCCTAGTGCTGTGCCTGGTTTTATTTACTGCAGCTCTGATTTCCTACTACAGATGCCCAGGTGTGTAACGCAGCTCCCAGTCCTTGAGCTTTTGAGATTGGCAGCGGAGTTGCTCAGCCTGTGTGTACACAGCACAGTGTAATTTGATTCACGCTTGGCAGGCCTGGCTGCTTCCTTAGCGCTGCCACGTGGAGACCCACATTTTGGAATAACCTCGCCCCAGCTCTTCTGGGTGGCTCTTTGAAGCCCAGAGTCTCAGCCGAGCTGATCCCGAGCGAGGAGGCTCCTGTGCAGCGGCACCGGCGCTGTTGGGAGCAAATGGTGCGTGTGGCCATCCTGGGGAAGGCTGTAAAGAGGATTCGGCACAGAGGTGACCCGAGGAGAGGGCAGCTTTGCCATCTTGCTGAAAATCTCTCTCCCCCAGTGACTAAACCTGACAACTCTTGGTAGTGGGAAGGGGGGAATCCTACACCCTGGTCTGGCTCAAAGCAGCTGCTGCTGGGGTTGGTGGTCAGCAGGGCCATGTCTGCGCCAGGCCTGCGAAGAGCTGAGCTGACATTAGCAATTGTGGAAAGCTTGTTTCGTAAAGCTTCCAGTTAAGATCAAGGCCAAAAAGGAGCAGGCTGGCATTTTGTTTGCATCTGCTGGGTGCTGTTGTAAGGATGCTGATGGGAAGTCGTGTCTGAAGCAGAACATGTGAGAATTGACATTTTGGCTGTGTGAGACCTTTTGAGGTAGAAATGACTTCTGCTGGGCAATCCAAACCTGTGGTTTTTTGTGTGTGTTTGGGTTTTTTTTTTTTTGGTTTGTTTTGATTTGTTGTGTTTTTTTGTTTTCCTTCCAGTAAAGATGACTGCTTTCCTGTACATGAATAAAACCTATTTTGACTAAATGTTTTCTAGCCTGTGTGTGTTACAAAGCTCTGTCACCCCCCTTGCTTCATACTGAAAAGAAGTTGTCAGGGTTGCTCAGAGCTTTTGCTCTTGACTTCAGCCTCGCAGGCGGTTTGAGATCCGCCTAACCAGCTTTCCACGCACAGAACCTGTGCGGTCTTGTTCGCCTTCTAATTCTGCTAGGCTAGTCTTTAATAGTTTAACGAGCTAATAAGTGCTCGTCTGATTTAAACTTGCATTATGTTCTGCTACCCTGATAGAATTCCTAATATTATAAACACCCTTAATAACACACCTATAATCTAGAAAACCTGCTCTCTTTTTTCCAAACAATTACTTAATGAGGCAGTAATTTATTATAAGCTATATTTATAGGAGTCCATTCCAGCTTTATCAGACGTACTCTGTTTAGTGTGTGCAGTTAGTCAAAAACATTAAAACCGTTCCACTTCTTCCAAGAGAACATTGTTACATTTAGCAAACTGACAGCATTAGAAACTGTTTCCAATTTAATAGAAGCATATGTTTCCTGCAAGACTTAACACACTACAGAGTTGGAGATTGCCTTAGACTGCGGCTTTGCCTTTTTTTAGCATGATAAAAAGGAGCTGGAAACTGAAGGGAGAAGTGGAGTTTGTAGCCGTGTTTTTGGTCGTTTTGCTCACTTTTGTTTTTCAGAGAGCCTTCTAGCAGGGCTTCAATGGGCTGCAAGTTTTAAGAAACTATCAAGAAAGTAGCGTGGGCGGCGCACGTAGAGCTCTCGCTCGAAACGCAGTTTCTGATCATTAACAAACAGCAAGAGCTTGCTTTGCCCTCTGGGCCTCAAATAGTACAGTATGCAACAAGGGAGAGCAGGCAAGGCACGAGGATGGAAACAGTAGGATCAGATTACAGTTTCAAAATATCGCTGGAACACGTTGGCTGGCGTTACACTATTGACTGACTTTATAATTGCATTGCTTATTTGCTAGGGAAGGCTTCACCTTACTTTCTGATTAACATGGGCACTTCTGCAGGGACCTGGGGACTCCAAGGCTCTGAGTACCAAAGTTAAACCCCACAAGAACTGCGTGACTTCAGATGCTGCTTGAATGAGAGCGAATTTCCTTGGATTTCTTGTCTCCTGTTTGTCAGGAGGTTTCCTTGTGCAGTAGCTACCTCATTATTGCTTAGATTAGCCTCCGAAAGTCAGCCACTATGCTTTCCCCTCTTATTTCAATTTTAACTGGAGGCTAGAAAAGATCGCTGTCACTCAGCTTGTTAATTGCTCTCCCCCAGTCTTCACTTGTGGGTACCTAAAGCTGCGTTTTGGGGGTGAGTGGGGGCACCTTTCTTGTTAAATGCGGGAGTGGGGTGCTTCCCAACAGGGTGCTGAGTGCCTTTGCTTGCCTCTCTGCTTCTTCTGGAAGAGCTGAGGTTCACCCATCCAGCACAGGAGAATGGGAAGAGTTAGAGCCCTGTAAAGTATATGTGAAAAATACCTGCCAGAGTTACTGCTGGCACCGACAGCCTTGCAGCGAAGGCTTGCAAACATAAAAACAATTCCCTGTACTCTCTGGAAGCACAGAGCTACCCAGGAGGCCAATTTTTTGATACAGCTCTAAAGGAGAGTTTTGTAAGTGCTTATTAAACCTCACTCAGTTTAAAAAAAAAAAAGGCAGCCAGAATTAGTGTAAAATGTAAGTGTCGGGGAAAATAAACCTTGTAAATAGTTAATGTCTGAGCGCTGGTTCTGGAGAGGATGGAAACCCCAGCACTGTGCTGTTCCCTGTAATCTCTTGTCCAGGGTTGGGGGTTTTCTCTTTTAGTTCGTGTGATGTGAGACCCAGCTCTTAGCAGGCAGCAGTTGTCAGGAGCCCTCTCTAGCCAGGCAACATGGGCCTATTACCCTTAAACAAGTAAAATCTGCATCAGAGCCCGAGAAACAGCCTTGCAAGAGGGAAAAAAAATAACAAAACAAAACAAACAACCCCACGCCACCCATCAGCTTACAAATTGCGAGCCAGCTGCAGCGTATTGAACGTAGCCGTGTGTTACTGCGTGGTACATGCTGTACTGGCTCCCAGGGATGCTGCCGTGCCAGGATTTAAAAACCCCGGTGTCAATGGGTGAACTCTTCAAGGAGGGATGATTTTCATCACACGGTGGCTGTCGGCTCCGAAAGTCCACATTACTTATTTGTTCCAGTCCTGGAGTTTAAACCTCGACACCTGGGTTCTTCAGCTTTCTTCCTTGTTTAATGTGAGGCTGGGAGAGGGTGCCAGATTTATACTGGCGTTCCCCTCATCTGTTTCCCTTCCTTTCCAGCTTTGAACGGGAGGAGGTTGCCTGTGCTCTCGGAGGGCAGGCTGACTCCCAGTTAACAGGGCACGTTTGCTCCGCTTTGCCAGGATCCTGCAGGACAAGGAGCATCGTTCTGTGGCACGCGAGCCCACGGTCCTGCCTTGAGGGGTCTTCTCAATATGCGACCGCTCTCCCTCTCTCTGCTGTGGCCTTAGGGATGTGGAAACAGAGATGGGGAGAGAGACGCTTACCTGTTTGCCTCCCTAGCTCTAGGGGACGGATGATTCGAAGTTATGGGGACTGGCTGCAAGTTCAGATGGTCCCTCAGGCTGGACCCAGCGGCACTGAAATGCCTCGCGGCAGCCCGGGCCGCCTCTGCTAGCTCAGAGGATCTGGGCCTTGTCTTGCCAGTTGAACCCAGTTGGCACAAAAAGCCTTTTTATTTTGGTCCTGCAGCTATCTATGCCAAATCCTGATCCTGCTGAAGTCAGTAACAAGACGCTCATTGACTACTGTTGGGCCAGGATACAACCAATGCAACCCTCAAGGATGAGGAGTGAGGGATGGAGGAGAGGAAAATAATATTTCATGTGCCAGAAGTGACACAGGGCGCTTGCGTAATGTGCTGGATAGAGTCTCCAAGAAGCCCTGGTGAGGTTCATTTACACCTGAGGTTTGGAAACTTTGTTTTGGGCATGGAACGTGCAAATTGAGTACTCTCTTGTTTTGGGGGGCTTCTGTGGTGTTTTTTTGTTTTGTTTTGTTTTCTGTACACGTGTGTGAAGTAGTGTTGTTTTATTTTAATTCCCCAAGTTGCCTTTTTTTCCTCTCTCCTTTTTCCCCCCCTGTGGTTTTAATTACCCAAGAAATCAGAAAGTAACCGGTCCTGCTTTAAACTCCGCTTTTTGCACAAGCCCCTGCGGTTCACATCTGTCCTTTGGCTTTCGGCTGCGTGGAGAGGAATCGTTGCCTGTGGACTCTGGGGTTTGATGCTTTTACCTTTTTGAGCAACGTGGCGTTTGTCCTAAAAGTGAACCTCACTGTATTAAGCTGTTCATCCCCATGACCAACTGAAATGGCGGCGTAAATACACGAGTGAAAATTAACTTCTTAAAGATCCCTTTCCGCTGTTCCTCTTCCTTTTTTTTCTCTCCTGTCTGCCTCGATGAGTGGGGAGGGACTAGTGGGTTGTGGAATTGATTTCCAAGAAGAGCCCTTAGTCTTGAGAGGTGTCTTAAACTAAACTGTTAAAAGCCTTTGAGAATTAACATTAAGGGGTATTTTTATTATTAGTGAGATAACAAATCACTTATTTTCCTCCATTGTTATAAACCCAGTGCTTCCCTGTGCCAGACTCCCAATCATTAAAGACATCAGAAACAGTCCGGCAGTGACAAGGTATAACGTCCTAAGTACAATCGATAAATGCTTCTCTCACGATGTGTGCATACCTCTGTCCTCTGGAGAGTGAAGGATTCGTCACTGAGTGGGCTCAGAGACACAGTCAGGCATTGCACAAGCTTTTCTGTGTTTAATCGATGATGGTTGACTCCAGAGAACCACCCGCTCCAGGCTGATTATCTCTTCTGCTGAGCCCCAACTGCATTTTGTTCCAGCTCTGTCTGAAGAGCATGCAGAGCCAATAAAAGGAAGCTAAATGGCATGCAAATGAAAAAAAAATATATATTACTTTTGTTTTTCAATTAAGAAAAGCCAACTCCCAGACAATGCTGGGGTTTCTCTGGCTCTGAGGCGCATGCAATCACCCTAAATGGGCAAAAAAGCAAGTTGAATCTTTCTGAGCAACAATGGTTCAGCTTTTGGGTCTGGGTCTTCCAGAGCTGGCGCCAACTGGTGGATAAAATTGGAGAACATCTCCAAGTAACTCCCCCCACCCCAGTCCCTGGATAAATGCAGTTTTTCCATTGCCTTTCTTCAGCTTTCTGGTTACACATACCTAAGTAACAGTGAAAACTCACTTGCATATCAAAACCCTGCAACCCCCTTTATCGAAACAACAACAAAACCAAAGTGACATCCCATCTCAGCTCTTAGCACTTGGCCCCAAAATGACATTTGCTGGCAGACTGATAGAATCGCAGCAGAAATACATCTGGCTGGGATTGTTGCTCAGCCAAAATAGGTGCACGTAAGACCCTCCATGGATGTGAACCTTTGGCGTGTCCTGTCCAGTCTGGTGTTTTGGTGGGTTGCTGTTGTCTGGCTGTCCCCGGTACGGCCATAGGACTTGGTTGGCCAAGTCTGTCCTCTGATGCATGGGAGGGTGCGAGTGTATCTCATCTCGTACTGATCTTTGGCCAAGCCGATCTCTAAGCTTTTCCCAGCAGAAGCTTTGGCTGGAAAGGCTAGAGGTAAAGTTTTTGAGATGAACAGAACTGAACCGCATCAAATGTTGGCATTGTACAGCTTGCGCCTTTTTTTTTTTTTTTTTAAATATTGTTCAGTATCTTAAGATGTACAAAATGGATTTCTTTAATGTAGGCATGAAACTGTTGATTTGGTTTGAGCTGTAAAGAACAAACAGGCCGTGTTGTCTGAAGCTGTGGCAGTCAGAAACTATAAAATTCCTTTATGGAGATCCAGAGAAAGGCTCGCAAGCCTGAAAGCTCACCTTGTTTTTACCAAGTCTATCAGTTGGCCTAAAAAGATACTGCCTCTCTGCTTTGCCTAAAATGAACAAAGTGATTTGTGGAAACTGGAGGAAAATAAAATATTTTATGTAAATATAATTAATATAATATAATATAATATAATATAATATAATATAATATAATATAATATACAAATAAAATATAAATATAGTATAAATAGATATAAATAAAAATATAAAGCTGAGAATCTAGAGGTGCTCACTTGAGCCCCCTGTATTGGGGAATAAAATCTCCTTGCTTAGGCTGGCATCCTTGTTTGCCACTTTAATGGTTAAACTTGCTTCAGAGAGAATTTCTGGGGAAAAGGAAACCGAAAGCTGTGCTGAAAAGCCAGTAGGTGAAATTGGAAGTTGCCTGATCTATTTTAACTTTTAAAAGAACAAGCTCTGAACCACAGTACGTGAAGATCAAGTGAGACGTGAAAGCTTGACAGTCGTACATACAGGAAACCTTGAATCATTTCTGAGCTTCCTGGAAAATGACATAGTGAGTTGTGTTTACTAATGATGATCCTGTAGCTTTTACCGATCAGCTTAAAAAAACGCTTTAACTACCAGCACCTCAATCTTGGATGCAAATGGGCTCAATTGGGTTAATTCGCAATGCCTGCTGGCGTCCCCTGACAATTAATAATCAAGCGCAGGGAGCAGAGCGTGGCCACCCGAACGGGCTGTTTTCTTTATCACGGGGAAGGAGGTTTTCTGTGTGCAGTGAATATTTTTATACATTCCTCGCAGAGCCTGACAAACTTCAAAACTCTCCTGGTCCCCAAGCCATTTAAAAATTGCTTCTTTAAATAGAGCGTTGCGGAAGGAGCATTGGTATGTCTTTAGGCCAGAGTCTGTCTTTTTTCAGGGGTGGGAGATAGTAGGAAGGGATAGAAAACTGCTAGTTCTCCTCCTAACCCATCGCTGCTGTGAAAACATGCTGGACTTGGGCAGGGGTTTCGATTCTTGCCAGCCAGGTCCTCCCTGTTTTGCTCTGTCTGTCCGAAGTGGGAGGAAGCGTGTCCATCGTGAACACTTGAACAGCAAAACCCCCCCTCGCACCCCGAACCCACGTGCACCGCTCTGGAGTAGTCCATGGAAGTGACACCGGGGAGCAGAGAAAAACCAGACTTCAGCGGTAGTGCTACATTTCAGAGGTTTTGTTCGCCCAAGATTCCAGGCGCGGGGATCGCTGGTAGCTGGCCAAGGAGCTTGGATGGCAGCCTACCCGTTCCTCAGCTCTGCTCAGCTTGCTCCCTCCCTACCGCCTTTCTTTTTTTAATTGCATAATATGCTAGAAAATGATCTGGATTTGGGACTTATTTTTAACCAGAAGAGGCTCGCTTCCCCCAATCTGATTTTGGATTTAACATCCAGCAAATGCTTTCTGAAGCTCTTTTTGCATTGACACCTTGACTTCTTTTGCCCCCTCTCCCGCTTCTCAAGGGCTCTTTGCTTTTAAATGTTTGTCAGGCATTCTTTGGGATGTTTGCAAGTCCTTAGCCACTGGGGGACCAGCGTATGACGATCAAATTGGTGTTAGACCTGCCTGGTGCAGTCATTTCGCAGGGGTGGATCCCACTGAGAGAACTGGGAATTGTACTCAAATAAGAAAGGCGAGTTTTGTCTTCTAGACAATAGCTAGGCGATAACTGCATAATAAAGCTTGTATGAGAGGAGTCAGGTTTGGGATTAAAAATCTATACGCCTGTTGTAGCTTCTCTCTGGGTAGATGGGGCTGGAAAGCATCTTCTACCTTTTTTTTTTTTTTCCTGTCGTAGAACCTAGGCAGAAATCTTCATGCCATTTCATTAGTGTTTTCTTAAAAGGAGGGAGAGATGCAGGGATGAACAGGGAGCTGTCTGTGATCCTATTAGAAGGGTGACTGGATTAGCGCTCCAGCACCTCACCACTCTACCTGGGAAAATGTGAGAGGAAACCCAAGCGGCCCTGAGATGCGGAAGACACACGGGGTGCTGCTCTGCAACCCTACCCCGTCTCCGCAGGACTTTACCTCACCTGATTTGATGCAGCCCATTGGAAAGGCAAGTCAAGTGTAGTGACGGCCTCCCCTCCTTTTTGGTTTAGGTGTAGGTGTGATGAAACGCCCTGTCTGGTGAACTCAGTCCGTGCAGGTAGCGGGAGAGAGAGTCAGAGGGAACCTGGCATCTCACAGGCACTGAAAGAAGTGCCTGTCACGGGCACCGTGCTGTCTCACCCAGGCAATCACGGGTATTTCAACAAACCAGACCCTGCCTGTTCACCGAAGATGGGTGTTAGCGTGGGGCAGAGGGTTTCTGACCTTAATGCCCTCCCCGTAATGTTGGGTCGCGCCTCTGTCGCAGCACAGCAATTCCTTCGTTCCTTTGCGTTTGAAGGGATCTTCGTGTTACAGAAATAATGGTGACAAAATGAGGCTGGGACTGTGCTGCGTAGAGGAGCATACCCAGGCGCTCTGAAACATCCTGGAAGAGACAGCACCAGGGATTGAACTGCCCTACTTACTCTTAGCTCAAAAATGATTTATGACGCGGGGCAAGTTCGATAAAATTCCCTTTGTTTCCTTCTTCAAAATCTGCCATCTGACCAGGAGAAAATCACGTGCATTTATGCCGACTTTTGTTCTTTAGAAAGCCCTACGGCATTCTTTTGTTCTCAAATGAAACCTGACATAGATGTAGTCCTGAGTGAGGAACGCACTTCTGATGGAGGAGAAGCGAATACAAACGGCGCGTCTGGAGTGATGCAGCCTTGCTCTGGTGCTAAAGCTTTTCTGCTGTGGCTGGCAGGCTCCCAAAATTGTTACCGGAGGAGGCA
Organism: Pampusana beccarii; assembly: GCA_013399365.1. Classification (NCBI taxonomy): domain Eukaryota; kingdom Metazoa; phylum Chordata; class Aves; order Columbiformes; family Columbidae; genus Pampusana; species Pampusana beccarii. Next base: position 239,215 of record VWYH01004590.1, read on the forward strand.
AAGGCTGCTGGCATCGCCTTAGCCACGCAGAAGTTGAAGATTTCAAACACTGCCTTGTGAAAATGCTTCCCATACCCAGAAGAGCAGGGGAGATGCAGCATGGAGGGGGATGCGGTACAGGGGGATGCTCAAGTGGGGATGCAGCACGGGGGAGCATGTGCAGGTGGGGATGCAGCGCAGGGGGGATGCAGCGCAGGTGAGGATGCAGCACATCTTCCCCTAGTGCAAGGGGCAGGCAGGGCCCCTGCTCCCATGTGGATCCAGGGTATGGGACTGGGGATGTTGCTGGGGGCCTGGTTCTTGGAGTGGGGTGTGCTGAATGCATCAGGAGACAGCAAACTCCTTTGGAGCTTTCTTAGGGAGATGTCCTCGTCCTCAGACGGGGAGCCAAGCACTGTCAGGATGGAAGGCCCTGGCTGCGGCAGCAGAGCGCAGTGCAGAGAATGGTCTTGGAGATGAGACTAAAAGACATGACGGATCTTCTTCATCTGTAATTTATCTAATTCTGAGTGTAATAATTGAATTTCCTGCTCTAGTAGTTTAGTCCTTATGTGATCAGTTAAATAAACCCACGAGGTCAGATATGCATATATGCTGGTGTGCCAAAGGGTTGAATATCCTGACTTTGTGAAGCTTTCTTTCCATATACAGTTGCTTGAGCCTCTCTCCTCTTCCCCCTGTGAACACACTTTAAAATGAAGAGGGTGGTTAGTTGTAAGAACTTGGGTGTATTACATCTGCATTGCCAGACACAGTACTGCGTCAGTCAGGAAATTTAAAGGAACTTTTCAATAGCATCTGTAGATTGTCTGCCTAATGCACAGATATTTGGGAACCATACACTTAACATATGCAACAGTGACATTTGCCACCAAGGGTGCAAGGGCTTGAGTTTTACATGAATGCCTGCTTGGAATTTACCAGTGTAGCCGTGCTTGAGCACAATGGACCAGAGCGCTGCGTTAAGGCGGCTCCTGCCTTGTCGTCGTGCTCCCGTGAGCCTGGAGTTGAGTTACTCACGTGGACAGATTTCCACTCGTGACTGTTTGGGGTGAGCAAGGAGGGGACAGAGTGGCCAATCTGTCCACAGCGCCTGTGCAAGGGAGTGGGTGGGCGAGGGGCGGTGATTCAGGCGGGAAGAACAGGTTCCAGGCTTCATCGGCCTCTTCTCTTTCCTTTCAGATATATGTTGGGGAAAGGAGGAAAGCGGAAGTTTGACGAGCATGAAGATGGGTTGGAAGGCAAAGTGGTGTCTCCCACTGACGGTCCCTCTAAGGTGTCTTACACCTTACAGCGTCAGACTATCTTCAACATTTCCCTTATGAAACTCTATAACCACAGGCCATTAACCGAGCCGAGCTTGCAAAAGACAGTTTTAATCAACAACATGCTGAGGCGAATCCAGGAAGAACTCAAACAAGAAGGCAGCTTGAGGCCCGTGTTCGTGACCGCTTCGCAGCCCGCCGACCCTCTCGGCGACAACTTCCGCGAGGCCCAGCCGGCGTTCAGCCACCTCGCCTCCCAGCCCCTTCTCCCCGCCGACTTCATCAGCACTACGCCCCTGGAGTCCTGCCTCACCCCGGCCTCTTTGCTCGAGGACGACACTTTTTGCACTTCCCCGACCGTCCAGCACGATGGTCCGACGAAACCACCACCTCCTGCTCTCCAACCAGTAAAGGACAGCTTCTCCTCAGCCTTGGATGAAATCGAGGAGCTTTGTCCAGCACCTACCTCCGCAGAGGCAGTAGCAGCCGAAACAGCAGCCGACGACTCTAAAGAGCACCCCAGCGAGCCCGGTGTTCAGAAGCCCGAGGGCCTCCCCGACAGCAGAACGGCCGACTCGAAACTCATGGACTCGCTACCCGGCAACTTTGAGATAACAACTTCCACAGGTTTCCTCACAGACTTGACCCTGGATGATATCCTATTTGCTGACATTGATACGTCCATGTATGATTTTGACCCCTGCACGTCTGCCACGGGGGCTGCCTCAAAAATGGCTCCTGTCTCAGCAGATGAGCTCCTAAAAACTCTCGCTCCGTACAGCAGTCAACCAGTAACTCCGAATCAGCCTTTCAAAATGGACCTCACAGAACTGGATCACATCATGGAGGTGCTTGTTGGGTCTTAAAATATAGAAATATAGCAACCTTTTTTTTTTTTTTTTTTTTTTTTTTTTTAAATTTTAAGTACCAGTACTTGGTAGTATACACTTGGTAGTATTTCCATAGTTCCTCCCACCCCCAATTCACAGCACTGTGCATGCGTCCTTGCTTGCCTTTTTTGAAAAGAAAAGGATCACACTAGTTTTTGCTTCAAGCAGAGTTGGAGTGCCTTCATCCATGTATGACCACTTCTAATGTATTTTTTTTAAAGTGGTTCCTCAAGGAAGACTGAATATCCTGGTATAGGAAAGAATACGTATTGTAGACAATGTTATGTTATTACAAAAAAAAGAAAAAAAATAGAAAAAAAATGTAAAAGCTAAGCACAAGGATTATGTTGGGGAAAGCTGTAAATTGCATGTGCATATTTGTCTATTTTTTCTATAAGTTTTATTGCAAGAGGTAAAAAATTTTATTATTTAGATAATCTCAATACCATTTTAGCCCTGTATAGGTTGACTTAGCAATTCAGCCTTTTGGAGGCATTAACCTGCTCCTCTTTAAGTGTTGCATTTACATGGCTGTTTAGAAACTGCTGCCCAAATTTATTTTATATTTTTGTACAGATTCTGCAGTTTATGATATTGTTTTTTCTAAAAAACAAATGCTGTTTATACACACAAAAAAATAGCTATTTTGATAGGATTTGCTCACATAGTTCCTGCATAATTCAGATGTACAAGAACCACTTGTACTTTTATACAGAGTTGTAATGTTTTATATGTGTATGGTGCAAAGAGAAAATTGGATCAAATAAGCCTGCAGTCGGTTTCCCTGAGTGCAAACAAAAACAAAACAAAACAAAAAGTGCTTTAAGAAAGGGCTGGGAGCTGCTTCTGTAGGAGTTTCACAAGTGTTTGCTCCCTGCTGTACCCACTGCACACTACTGTGATTCCTGAAACTTAGAGCCATGTCCTTTTCCAACGCCCACGTGAAGCAGTCGGCAGGAAACAGTTGTGGAACTTCACCCCGAGAGGTCCCAAGTGCCAGCGTGGCTGCAGCGTCCCAGCGCCGGGCAGGTGTCCCCAGGCCCCGCCGTCCCCCGCGACGTGGGGCCCAGTGGATCAGCGCCTCTCGCCCCCCCCAGCTCCTGGGCAGGGTTTGTGGGGGGGGATGTACCCATCGCTCACCCAGAACCAGCCTCTTGTGTCAACCTTCCCTCCGGTGGGAGCGTCCACGCGCCCTTTCTTGGAGCATTTCTGCTGCGGTCTCCCCCACCTCACTGTGCTAAGTGCTGAAAAGAATGGCAACTTCAGTATTACTGCAGTGAAGCTCATCTCTTACCTGCACTGGATGGACTTGCTTTAATATCCATTGCTGTGGAAACTGGAGCTAGTCGTGTTACATCACTTGGCATCTCGTATAGGGTTGGTTTCTTGTATCAACTGCGTTACCTGCTTTACACTTTATAGACCTGTTTTACAACGAATATACAGACACAGCTTTCTATGCATGGTCCCGTTCCCCGTAACACCTGAGAAGTCTTCTCATTACTGCACCAATAGCATTTCTTAAGTTCATTGTGGTGTACATTTAATTTAAAAAAAAAAGAAAAAAAAAAAGTTTGCAATGTATCATGCCTATTGCTGAAGTCGCTATGGCATTTTAGATTTTTTTCAATGGTACTTTAGCTGTTGAGCACCGGTTACAACCTATATTGTTGACATGCCTATGGCTTCTTTAGGAATAACTTTTATATTTATTTAAAGAAATTTTAAATTATGTTTTACGTCATTTGGCAATATTCAGTCAATTCTGCTCCCTTCTTGTCATGGATGAAATTGGGTCTTGTCTGCCTTTTCAGGAGGCGGCTTTTTTTTAATAAATTGGCACTTTAAAACAGGCCATATATATATTTATTAGTATGTAGATAGAGAGATGTAACATAGATATGCACACAGACACAGTATAAAAGCAAATACGTCTTTTGCAATGAAGGAACTCCTCATCGAAATGAAATGCATCACGTACAATTACGAAATGCGCTTCTGGCTCCTAATTCATCTGCCAGGGTGAGATGTGGGGCTGGGGGAGGGAAGGGGGGAACTGGCTGAGGGAATGGGTTTGTTTGCTTATTTTTTCTTTTTTTTCCTTTCCAAGCGAAAGCAGCAGGATGCTGATGGATTTGCAGTTGTTTCCTTAAACAGACTTTAAAAAAAAAAAAAAATAAAAAAATTATTTCTTCAAACAGAAAACCATTGACCAAGTGTAGCTTTAGGGACCATCAGAAGCGAGCGGGTGGGAGGAGGCAGGGGCTGCTCCGTCTCACCCCGGCAGCAACCGGGGGTGCTCGGCCACAGCTCTCGGCCTGCGTAGGAAAAGCAGCAGCGTCCTGCACCTCTCGTAACCGGGAAGCTGTTCATGTGTAACGTCAGCCGTTTCACGTGGTAACTTGGTAAACGCTCGCCTTACCATGGTTAAAAACTAATTTGCAGTATGCTGGAGCTGCCCTTTATTTTTGGAGGGGGGGAAATTACTTATGCAGTTAAACAAATACTACATGCGAAGCAAAAGTTCACATCGATGCCATTTTTGGAGAGCTAGTGGGATTAGTTGAAGTTTTCGTATCCGCAGAACAGCAGACGAGCTCTGAATCCCCTTAACCCCGGGAAGACGATGTCTGTGCACCCTCGGTGCTGCGGCGCGGGGCAGCGTCCGGACGGGAATCCCGTGGGACACGGGCGTCCCCGGCTCGGGCGGCAGAGGGACAGCGAGTGGTGCTGGTCTGGAACCGCGGCAGAAGGGCTCAGAAGGGCTCGGCCCTGGCTTTGTCCCCGCACCGTCACTCACTGTCACCCGCGTGGCCTTCGCCGCGGTCCCAACAACGGCCGCGCGTGGCATGGGGCGGAGATTGACATTAAATGTGCAATGAAGTGACAAGATGGGAGCAGAATAAGAGCTTTGGATTTGAAGTGATTTTGTTTTGTTTTGTTTTGTTTTTCATAAATTATTTATTCTTTTTTTTTTTTTCCTTCTGTAAATATATTTATTTTATTGTGAAGCTAACAACATCTGGATTGTAACATGTACAGAATGTATGGTAGGAATGTATTCTCTTGTAGGAATGTAAATCTGTATGAAAAAGGGTATGGGAGCCAGATTCAGAGAAAATGAATTGAGTTCCAGTCAGGATATGCATGGTTCACAGGACCTTCCCTCCCCTCCTCCCCCTTTTTCTAATATGGGTCTGGTTGTTTGAAATATGCAAAAAAAAGGTATGGATAAGGGGCAGTTTTATGTTCAAAATTAGTCCTAGTCCAGCTCCTAACGCTGTCAACTTCTGGAGCCGGGCCTCCCCGGGCGCTCTGCTGGAATCTGCGACCAGAGCCAGGAGCAAATGCAATCGCCTCCAGCTTGCTGGCCTGGTAAATGTTTGAAAAAAGTGATTTAAATTTTTTTTTAAAATTTTATTTTATTATTTTAAACACACACGGGAAGCCCAGCCTGGGGTTGGAGGGCTGAATAAGGTTGCAAGATGTCACCTCCAGCCCCTGAAGCTGCGACCACAGAGCTGACACCACCTCATGGCCAGAGGGTAAGGCCGGGCGAGAAGTCAGGGCCGCACTTTGCCCAAATTCCAACTCCCTGCGTTGGTCTGCGCGTCCCTCCACCCGTCCTTGGCCACCACAGGGTCCCTTCCAGAGCCCAACGGGACCCCACAGCCCTGTGCGCGAAGGAGGGGAAACTCCAAGAGAACACCCTCGAGCGGCATCGTGTTCCGATGCATCCATCCGGCCCCTTCCTTGAGCCAGCTAGAGCAGCAAGGCGGTAAAGCAATCACTGGAAGAATAAATTCGGACCTTGTGAAAGGTAATTTGGTTTTTCCTCAACGCCGCGTGGTAATAACTGGTTTAAAAACCAGTGTTTTGAATCCGAAGTTTACGCTCTTAGTGCCGTTAAATTGAGTAAATCGTAATGGGCCCTGTCTGACAAACGGTTTAATGCAGTCTGGCATATTGTGAACTTTTTGTTCTTGTTACAGGGTTTCTTCTGGTTTTGTTTTAGGGTTTTTTTTTCTTCCATCAGGTTTCAGTATCCTGCTTCTGTGCAAGTTGCTTTCAGTGCTTCTGTTAATTAATGAGACTGAACATTTTTGAATAAATTACTTATTTTTATAAGCACTTTTTCTTTTCCTGAAAATAAGCCTAACGTAAGTTCTGGAACCTCTTTGAAAACACAAATTGCAGATAAAAATCCCAACCTCAACTCCTATCTAGTTCTGAGCATAATCCATACTAGCGCCTGTAAAGGCCAAATTCTGGAAAAGGTGTAAATAGTGTGACATGTTCAGTGCATGGTTGTTTGAACAGGGCTTGTTATTGTAAAAANTTTCCCCTCCCTTCCCACAGACCTTAGAGCTGTGCCTTTTCTATGCAATATTACAGACATATACATCTGAAACCAGATTACTGTATTCACTTGTAGGTATGGGCTGTAATCAAAAACCAATTGGACAAATGTACATGGAAATGAGCAGTCTTACTTTTGTAGTTTTATATTATACAATAAACAATTAAAAATAAAACCTGGCTTCGTTCTTTCCCTCCGCAAACCAGGACGGTGAGGGCGAGATGGACCCCGCGAGTCAGCAGCCCGCGAGGGTCTCACCTGCGGGAGGTGGCAGGGGACAAGTTGGGGACAGCCCGGTCTCACCCAGAGAGAAGAGAACAAGAGGTCACCTTGCGCGAGGCCTGTTCTTGGTGTGGGGCTCCTGTCCCGACCCGTGCCCTCGGTGGCCGCATCCTTCTGTGGCTGTTGTTGGGCTGCGAGGGTGCTGAGGATGCCGCGCTGGGCTGTGCGCTCAGCTCCGCGGGTGCCGCTGGGCCAGCCGGGAGCGCGATGCCTCCGCTTTTAATGGATACGAGGCACTCGTCCTTCAGGGCGTTAAATCGCAGCAGGAAACACCCGATACCTCAATCCGCTGCTTCACTGGCCAGTGCCCTCTCCCCCCGCCTCAGGTGACTGGTGTTTGCTTCCAGGTCCAGCCAGGAGGGAGATCCCACCCTGCCTTTGGCTCAAGCCTTTTGTGTCAATGAGCGAGCGTAGCTGGGGAGAGCCGCTGGGGCCGGCCCGGTTTGGGCTGGCCCGGTTTGGGCTGTCCCCGGCTGTGGTGCACGGTGAGTGAGTCACCCCCCCGCAGTGCACGCTTCACCTACACCCATAGAAACACGGCTGCTCCATTTTGCGTTTACGGAGAACCGAAAACCAGACGGAAAAGCGGCAAGTTTTCCCTGTCCCGACATGCCGCGCATAGCATCTCGGCTGCAGCGAACTGGCTCATGTTACCGGCGCGGCACAGGGCCCTGCGCGCCAGCTGCCGCTCGGGGACAAATGGCTGCGGGGACACGAGGCACAAGAAACGCAAAGAAAGGAGAAGTGCAAGAATTAAAGCCAGCCCAGGGATTGAATTTCTGTCCGCTCAGCAAGCCCAAAGGGGTGAAACACAACCGGACTGTGGTGCAGCTCCGTGCCTCCCGAGGCTACAACGGAGCTCACCCTGCACCAACCGACTGCCATCTCCCCTACGGACATTTCCAATTGTCACTGCATCAACATGACGCAGGACATGTGGAGATGCCACTGTTGGGTTCCTAAAGGTGCTCCAGTTTTGCTGCCACCTACCTTTTAAGAACTCGTTTTCTCACTTTGGACTCGTTACTAAGAGATAGCTCCAGCCCAAAAGGCCAAGGCTGCAGGTGGAGCCCCGCTTACCCCTTTCTTGAGTGAGTGACTTCCCACCTGCTCCAACCTTTTAGCTTTCCAGTTCAGCAAGGGCAAGCCCTTTTCTAAAGGGGGTACCTGTGCACGCAGCCGGTGAGCTGCACCTCCCTCTCGTGCCTGCCCTGGGCCGGAGGGCTCCCCGGCTGCTGCCCGGCACTTCTCCACAACCTGAGCTCTGAGCTCGCATACACGGGGGCAGGAGAAAGCAGGTTTGGGGTTCAGCACAAGCGCTGGCCTGCGGCGGACGAGGTTCAGGCCTGCGCTGTCTCACACTGACACCACACCGGAGGAGAATGACACTTACCTTGTTTCTTGGGGTGGCAGAAGTCTGGGGTGCTCTCAGGACTGAGGGACAGTCCCTTGCTCTCCAAGATGCACCTGCTGATGTGTCCCAGGAGCGGGGTCTCCAGGCAGAGGAGCACAGAGCAGTGGCTCCTTGCTGAGAGCGATGGCCTGGAGCTGGCCCAGCTCCGCATTCAGCTCTGCTGCTGCTCCGGGTCACGTTGAGCCAGCGCGGCAACTCCACAGCTGATGACAGCCGCTGAGACTGGAGTGTCAGAGCCAGGCAGAGTCACCGGCTTTCATAAACCTTGCTAAAGCACGTGCTGTGTGGACAAAAACACGAACGCAGCACTGAGGCGAGGAGGGGACAGCAAAGGGCACTCGCCCCTGGTGCCCTCGCCTGGGAGGGATAACGCTCCCTCCCTCCAACCTGGAGTCCAACGCGGGAGGGACGTGCGTTCCTCCCCTTGTTGGCAACCGCAGTGACCCCCCCAGCCCCAGCGTGGCCTGCGCAGCAGAGCTGGCTTCCCTGGACCGTCTCATACTCGCCAGAGAAACCGCAGAGGGGTAAAGCCATTGGGAACAAAACAACAGAACGCCTCCAGCCACAGGCAACGCTTTGTCGAGCTGTTCTGAACCACAGCTAATTGATCAGCTGAGACGGGTCCGTAGGGACGTTGGCTCCACGGCAGAGCTGTTTCTTGTCACCCCTCATGCCCCTTTCCCCTTCACCCCTTTCCTCTGGGCTCCTCCACCTCCACTCCAGCTGAGCCCACAGTCCCGTTTGCCTCCATCGGCGGTGGCTGCAGGTTCCTCTCTGCGGCTGGTCCCTGTGTGCATCATCTGCCTGCTCTCCGGGCAGCTCCCTCCTTCCACAGCTCCTCTCCCTTTTGAAGAAACTGCCTTAGCAACTGGCAGCAGGCCAGCAAGATCATGGGTTTTTCCTCCCACTCCCCATCTCCTCCAAATAACGAGACGGCCAGGAGGGGGAAAGATCTGTGAGACCAGGAGCCAGCATCCCGATGGACCACAGCGGCTGAAGGGACAACGCTCCAGGGACACCAGGTGCTCTGGGTTCATGGGCAGGCAAGTTCCTAGTCCTCTCGGGATTCCCATTTCCAACCGACATGCACCCCAAAGCCAGCCAGTTCCTCCCCAAACTTCGCCAGATCTAGAGCATCTGCCATGGAAGGCACATCAGGGGGCACAGAAGGAACAGGTTTTAAATTGCCCATTTCTGCAAGGATTTCCTTCCATTCTTTTGGTCCTGCCTTACCCACCTCATGCTACTCTCCCCAGACTGTTTCCTCTCACGTTTCCTCTCCTTTTCCCCCTATTCACTGGGCTTCCTCCCACTCCTCCTGTTCCTCCCCTTTCTTTCTCTCCCTTGTGCAGTTTGTCCTACAGCCTTTGTTACTCGCTGCCTTTGCTTCTCCCTTCCTGGTGTGAGTGGGAACGACATGGATTTTACGCTTGAGCCAAGCTTTGCACTTATTAGAGGTGGGGGGGGTGTGCAGAAAGCCACAAAACCCTGACGTTTGCTACAGGACAATACTGAAACATCACTCTCCCTTTCTTTGCATGCTGCCTTGTGTGGGGAAGGGATTTTCAGGCTGCTCCGAACAGCGTTTATTGCATCACTCGCAGTTCCTCGGCAGAGCTGACGTGGGCAGCCAGCTCCTGTCTGCTGGGAGGGTCTGCACGGAGGTGGGAGGCACAGAGGGATGAAACCCCCTTCCCTCTGCCCCAATGTCATCGCTTACCGCTGCCTTTTTCCTGCCTCAGGCCTGCCAGGGGTTAATACCATTGCAGTCAAGGTGGCACCTTCCTTCAGTCAAGGGTTTCCTCCTAAACCATATATAAATTATACAGTCCTAAAATTACATTCGTCCCTTTGAAAGCAACTGCGAGGCTGATGTGGCCCCTGGAGAAAAAGAGTTTGACACCCCTGTCCTAAATCCTTCAGCGCTGGCCCTGTTAGTGGTCTGCATCTCTTCCCTGCCTGCCCTGCTCGGTGGGGAAGCTTGGTGAAGAGATCTGCCTAATATCACCTTAAATTAAAGGAGGGGTGTGGGAAAGCAGGAGACTCCACTGGGAAAAATGCAGAGAAATTCAGCATTAGGGCCCACGGATCTGGGGACCGTGGATGAGAGGGGCCTGGAGTCCTGCCTGCTTTAGTAGACAGCAGCGTTTCCAAGTGAGGCCAGGCAGCTGGCTCAGAACATGCACACAAGTGGCTACCGGTTTCAAGAAGCCATTTTTCAGCACAGCACCTCCGCTTTCACACCGCCTGCCCCCAGCAAATGTAAAGAAGGTGCTTCTGCCACCCTGAGCAGGACTGAGGGTCAATTCTGCCACTGATGGCTGCCTCCAGCTAGAGAAGAAAGACAATTTAATGCTCTAATTCCAGGGCTGAGGAGCACCTGTTCTCAATTTGGGGAACATCTGCCCCTCAGCTTGTGCTGGATGAAAGCAAGAGTGGGCTCTGGACCCAGATCATCTCCCCAGGAGGAAATACGTTCAAATGGAAGCAGCAGCAATACCGCAAAACCACAGAGGGGCTTGGCCAGCGCAGCCCAGGGATAACCCAGCTCCAGCAGCAAGGCTCGGTGCCAGCTGTGGAGCTTTCGTCCAAGGAGGGGCTCGGAGGTCAGGACGGGAACAACTCAACTCCAGGACCTCTAAAGCCTTCGGGGGTTACCTGTGGATCCCAGTGGCCTCCACAAGCAGCAGCCGCTCTGTCTCCCGCCCTCTGACGCCGCGAGAAAGCAAAGCCCAGGGCGCACCAGCAGCACAGGCCCGAGCTGGCCGCGCTCCAACAGCGTCACGGTCGCAGTCCCTCCAGACCGGTTCCTCCTGCTGACGAACCCAGCGAGCGCACTGACTCACGGCTGCCTCAGCCAGGGAGGGAAAACCGGATTTTGCTGCTCCGGGAGCCGGTTGGTCCCGCCGTGGAAAGGAAAAGGATTCAGGGAAGCAACAGGGCAGGGGACTCGGGGAAGAGCTGAGCTTGGAGTTCGCTGTTTTTGACGTCTCAGACGCGGGCGACAGCTCTGGCAGAGGCGATGCTGGCAGAGAGGCCATCCCTGTTTAGATGACCCTCTCCACCATTTGGCAACAGGCTCAAATATAGAGAGCAGAAGCAGCTCTACGCAGAGCTCAAAACACCACCTCCATCCCTCCAGTGCTACAGATTACTCCCCAAACACTGCGTGGCCTTGCCAGCCTCACTGGAGCACTGTAAACCGAGTCCTGGATAGTTTAAGTGAATAACACTAATGCAACAAAAAGAAAAAAGAAAAAAAAAGAAAAAAAAAATCACCTAATCACCTCTGCCACTCAAATTCTGTTATTGAAAAGCCTTGACTTCACGTGTCAGGGATCACCAGGACACGCAGAATTACTTGCAGAAAGGAGGACGATTACGGTTTGTACACCCCGCTGTGCGATGGGGCAGCGCCCGGTGCACGGCGGGGGCTCCTGGGCCAGCAGCGATACAGGACGACACCCAGCACGTCTGTGGGAATCGCAAGCTGCTGACAGACGCTGCGGGAACCAAGCGAGGGCCGAAAACGGATCCCGTGAATCACCCGCTACGAATCGGTTCAACCAGTCCTAAGTCCCACACCCGAGAGCAAAGACGGCCCGGGACTGTGTAATCCCTGGTGAAGGAGCGGGGGAGATGGGGAGAGAAACGTGCCGGGCAGGAGGGACGGCTCTCCGACCTGGCCCTGAGGACGAGCTCAACAAGTCCCAGCCTGCTCCCTCCTGCCAGAAACTCCCATTCCCGCCTCTCCTCCCACGCTCCGTGCTCCTGCCGTGACCCTTGCTGGCACCCGGAGAGCAAACGGGAGCCTAAAACACAGGTCTCCAGGAGGAGCGGAGCTGCTGGGGATGAAGTGAAGGAGAGCGGGGGAAGGAGAACCGACCTGTCCGCAGGCTGGTCCTGGGGGTAGTGAATCCGCTCGGCTCCCGCTAACTTCATTTGTGCTTTGACCTCGAGCCAGGATCAGCGCTCTTCAAAGGCAGAGATTAAAAAAAAAATAAAATAAAAAAAGAGTGCCCCTCTCAAGTTAAACCCCGCCTAGCTGGTGCCTTCCTGGCCCTACTTGCCAGGTTCAGAGTGTGAGGTACACTCTGGTTCAGAGTACACTCTGAACCTTGGCAGTTCAGAGTGTACTTGCCAAGTTCAGGCTCCAGCCTGCCCAGCACTCGCGCCTAGGTAAGCCTGGCTTTATGCCTTACGTCTGGGCGCTGGAATGCGCCCCAGCTGGCCGGTAAGTCCTCGGTGGGACAGTGGCACGAAGGAAAAACCGGAGCCTCAGGAGCAGTTAAACACCGAGCCCGTTTCCTTGCGCCGCTCTAAATGCTAAAGGCCTTCAACTGAGAAATATCAAGATTTAAGCTTAAATTAAGATTTAAGAGGAACAGCAGGAACCAACCTATTCATTGCGACTCCTTTCTCTCCAGGAGACTTGCAATCCGTACCAGGGGAGAAGAACCAACAATTTCTGGTTACGGTGTCTGTTCTGCAGGAATTAATCTAAACTATTTTGCCATCAGCTTCAGTAACACCGGCAATTTGGCCCTGTTGTTCCAGAACGCCCTCTGCCATCTGCAGATAAATCCTTATACAGTGAGAACGCATCCTGCTGAAAAGGGTTAAAACAATCGGTTTTAAATAAATAGCTTCATCTGATATATAATCTATTGCCCAGAGTAACCGTAGGACAAGCACATTTTAAACGTGGTTTTTAACTGTGGTTAACCCTGAAATTAGAGACTTAATTTTTAAAAAATTATTATTATTATACTCATCTTTTTGAAGCACAGCTATCCCCGAAGCTGAGCTCAACTCCTGCTGCTTTAAAACAGTTCCTAACGCGACACCTTCTAACACAGCCAAGTCTCCAAAGAGGTTAACTTGCGTCTTCTGCACAAAACAGGTCCTGCAACTGTACATCAGCCAAAGTTAATACCTGCCACACAATGGGAATAAAGTTAGAAATGTATTTTGTAAAGCATCGCCTCCTTGTTAACCCTGGGGAGAAAAAACAGGCACTTACTCATGGTTTACTATCTCACACAGCCCTGAGAAGCATAATAATTTACCAACGTATAAATGGAGGGCTTAGCGGCAGCTGCACTACATAAACAGTCACTGGGGTGCTCTGAAGTTTCTATCAGTATATGGTATATAAAGCTGGGTGAATAACTGATTTTTCGGTTCGCTGGCAATCCTGAAAAAAAAGGTTCAAAAAAAAAAAAAAAAATCATTTGGGGTCGACTGAAACAAACGTTTCGCTTTGACTCTTCAGCCCCTTACAAAAGTTAGCGCCGAAGATCATTCAAAATGAAAAGTTGCTTCAAAGAGAAAAATCTCAAAGCTTTTCATTTGGAAAATGCTGAAACAAAATAGGTTTTTTTTCCCCCCCTTTTCTCTGCAGAAAAAAAAAGTTTGGCAAACCAACTCATAAAATGTTTTCATTTTGTCAAATTTGCCTTTTTTGCTCAAGATTTTACCCAGCTCCCACAAAACCAATTTACACCTATAATAACTTAAACAGAGACATTAGTAATCCTGATGAAATATAGGTTCAAAAGAAAAAAAAAAAGACTTCAGCCACTGTACAAATGTCCCGAAACTGAAACCCAGAAGAAGAAAGTAAGCTAAAAACCACTAAGCTTTTCTTGGCTCGGCAGGAGAATCTTATTAAGTCTCTGAATCGTATAGCCACAGATTTGGGATGTTGTAAAAATTAAATTAGTCGTACTTCTTATTAGCAAGGCAAGAACAGAACCAGGAGATTATGATACAGCAACTGCTATTGTGAGCCAATTTTTCAGCGCGTTTCTGCTTTCCTCCTGCAGACCAACGAATCGCAGGCATTCTTGCTGCTCTCATTAAGGCGGTGTTATTTTTAATCGCTGGGATGCAGGTTTCTGACTTTCCACTCAGACTAACGCAATTCAAGGATTTTAACGCCACGCCACAGTGAGATTCTAATTTCGTTTCCCTGATTTGTTTTATTTGAAGCCTCTGCTTTATTTGTGCTCTGGAGCGGGACCCAGGGCAGGCAGGAGTTAAACCCTTGGGATACAGAGATGGAGAAGGCATCTAACGTCCGTCTGTCTGTCTGTTGGTCTGTCCATCCATCCGTGCACACTCCCAGAAAGCAGGATGGCCTCACCCCCTCCTGTTTTGCCTTTTTCTGGGAGTTTAATCCAGGTTGCTGGATGGCTCTGATGCCTCGAGTGGGGACACAGGCTGGCCGGCTGGGACAGGAGTGGTGCCTTTCACGTGGGACCAAAGCAATAGATGGGGTTTATCCAGATTTCTCCACATTTTCATTCGGAATACAATTGCTTCACGTGCCAGGGAAGAAGCGGGAGTGAGGTGATGCGCTTTTCTACCTGCTGTATTTTTAAACTAAGCCGGGCTTTAGCATTGCCTGCCTTTGTAATTCACAGCTTCCAGACATCCCACCATGCTCCTCACTGGAAATGGCAGAAAGCAAAGAGCGGATATTCCAAATGTCACACCCAAGCCTGGTTTTAAAACAGTAGAAAACAAAATAAAAGTGGTTTTTCCATTTCATAAACACACAAGGATGGGCAGCGACAGTTTGCTGGAAATGGTTTTAACAGCTCACAGCTGAAAGTGGCTTTGAACCCAGAGAAATCCTTGGAAGAAAAAAAAATAAATTAAAAAAAAGAACACCACTACAAAAAAAAAGCAGAATTTGGACCATCTCAAATCACAACTACACTATGAAACTGCAGCCTTCCAAGGACAAACTCCAAAGCAATATTTAATGAGCCAGTACCTCCATTTATTACGAGTTCATTTGAATACTGGAGTCCCTTCATAACACTGCAGGCAGGTTTGATTTATTATTATTATTATTTTTGAACTAGCACTTTTAATCCCCGGACAGCTGGCTATGAGCACAGGGCACAGCGGGGCCAGCGGCTGAGGTTCTGTAAGCACCCCCAAACACCGTGACACTGAAAATGAGCCTGTCCTACGTGCTGCAAAACCCTGAGCAGGGCACTCATGAGATATCTCTGTTCCAGACCCTGGCACCAACCTGAATTGCATCCAGTACCTCACAGAACAATCCCAGCTGCACCAAATGTCACACATATCTATGTATCTATTGGTGTGTATAACCGTAATGTAACTATATGTGATCATTATATAAGATCAGCTCCTAACAGAAAATGGTAAATGGTCTGGGCAGCATAAATTATAGGAACAAAAGTAAACGCAAAATCCCTATTAAGACACTTAAGTTGAAGCGTTTTGCTAGAGAAGCCAGTCTTGATTTTAACACCCTCTGCTTTGACCAGCTTCCAAGAAGCAGGCGACAATCGCGCTGTGACCGCAGCATCTCTCTTGGCCCCAGCATTTCAGCCAATTCTCCTTGCAGGGAAAGGGCACCTGCAATTCACAAGCTGCACTTCTGCAGCTACAAGAGCAACTTCAGGAGAGCCTTTTCCTCCCCGTCTCTAGTTAATTAGAATTTCCCAGGTGTGGGTTTGTTCTGCAGGAGAAGAGCAAGGCCTACAGCTGTCTTGTTTTCCTCTCTTCCAGCTCTATTTTTGGGGAACGCACAGCAGCGGCGGGGTCTGCAGTGCTCTGCCAGGCAGGAGAGCAAAGCAAACTGCGTTGAAAGTAGAGCATGAACTCCCTTGTGATCCTGCCAGCGTTCCCTCATCCGCCTCTACCTGTTTGGGTTGCTGAGAAGAAACTAGAGCCCATTATCAGGCTTGCCTCTTTGTCAGGTGTTTCTTTGATGTAAATTCAACCGTGATCAAATGTGCTGATCGCAGCAAACAGCCAAAGAGTAACAAACATGCAAACTGCACAGTGACCTGCAGAGATTAGAGCAACCGAGGCTGCAGACAAATCGGGAAGATTAAACACAAATGAGCTAAGAAGTCTGGGGAGAAGTACCCAGGGAGACAAAAATAAGCAACGCAGACAGAAAATGAGAGAACGAGGCAGACCAAAGATCGAACAGACCCTACTAGTGCATAAATCAAAGTCTTCCCCTGCCTCCCAATGCTTTAGCTTTACCCTAATACTTCTGTTTCAAGAAAGTCAGCGCTAGGCTCCTGCAGGGAAGCAGGCTGAGAGAAACCCTTCTGCATCTTTGCTGTATTCTGCCTGTCACGTTATTGTCACTGCAGAACAAATGCAGCCCACACAGAGCAATGCACAGGCTTTTTTTTTCCCCCACTTTTTTTCCTCTCTTTTTATTAAAAAAACCCACCCCATACTTCTGGAGAGCTGCTGAGAGGCCTTCCTTGCAATCAGAACCACCCTGCTTAACCTCAGCATCTGCAGAATTCACCTTCACTTACAACCCTGCAAATTCAAGGAAAGCCTACCTGGAGCTAATGGCATTATTGATATTTATCTTCTCGCAGCGTAACTTTCCCAAGCACAAAAGACCAGGAAGCTTGCAGGGCCAGAAAAATCACATGCACGTACATAATGTGATGCAATCCCACGGCTGTACAGCTTCTCCTGCCGCTTTACCTTGGGGACGTATGTGCTAAGGTATGGTCTAGAGCTCCTCACATGCATCGTGCTGTTCAAACACACCACAAATATGTCCCTGTCTGCAGCACAACAGCACCTTGAAAGCTTTCTTTAAAATTGGGAGAGTAGGGCTATTCTTTTGAAGATAGAAATATTTAATTCGGGGGAGCAGAGCATAGCATTACTTCGTTTTTCATCTGTTGCTGGTAGCGATGCCATCACTTGATGAACTCTCAGATTTAGGGACTACTTAGCAGTATGCCAGGTGGCAAAAGGGTATTAGACACCCAAATTCATGGAGAAAACAACAGAGCACCTAAGAAAGAAGTTGTTTTTCCACTAATCAACCTTTCTGCAGCTAAATGAGATCTGCTGCCTTACTACAGGCATGTTTATTCTTCCAGTCCTATAGTTGTAGACAGCACTGTCTCCATCAAAAAATGAACTTCTACAGCAGCAACACTGGGAGACCTCTAAAATTCCTCCTGCAAACATGCTAAAATCCCCCTTGCTGCTGTACACAGCTCTTTCCACCATCACTTGTAAACACGGGCAGTAACATTGTGTTCACGCTCACAAAACAAGAACGCATTTTCAGCTGTGCTGATCAGAAGTGGCAGAATAAGATCAAGATGTCAGCAAGGCAGATTTCAGCACACAAGGCCTATTATTTGCTAAAGAGATTTCACCTGCGATCCTCCCCACTCACTTCTCCAGGGTCAAAACACACCTCACAGATCAGAACACTCAGGAACAGCTTGAGAGCAAGTCCTGAACTATCTCCCCTAATGCTGCTGTGCCATTAGGCTGGCCTGGGTAACACTAAACCTCACCAGTGCTAGTTAGGGTCTAGTCTAAGTGTGCATCAGTCCAACTCCGGTCTATTTTTTCCTGGCGGTTCAGTATATTTTCCAGCACATATAAACAACACAAGACAACCCAACCTGTAACATACCGGTTCAGCAGAGTCACGGTCCACACGCAGTTTACAAAAAAAACCTGCAAAAGGATCAGCACACATTTTGGAATGCGAAAGCAAACGCCGTCTTTCTCGCCAGGACTGAGGTAAGGCCTCCAAGCCCTGCAGGAATCACTTGGAGCTTCGGGTATTAACTATCCCTATCCCTGCATGTAGGACCCCTGGCCCAGGCAGGCCATGGGGGACTACAGGACTAACAGCATCCAAGGGGCTGACCCCATCCATCTCATTTTATTAAAACCTGCTCAACTCAGAGGTCTAACCCAAGCAGGGTTCCATTGGAAAATCCAGATCTCCTTCTTGCATCCACTCCCATACTCAGGGGAATGTGGGTTTCATGAAGTGGAGGGAATTTAAGCATGCACAACACAATATTTCACTAGTTTTCTGAGACAGGCTAAGCTCCAAAGCACCAATGCAGTCCTCCAGACACTGGGAACAGGAGCCTGTGCCAGCTGCAATGGTCCTACAAGCTGGAAAGGACCAAACTCCCTACCTCTTTGGTCCTGGACGGGGGGAGATTTGGCTCAGGCTGCCTCCTGAATGAAAGAGCAGCTTTCCTAACGACTGAGCTCACGGTGCCAGCCTGCTAAGGAGCTGCACTGATTGCAAACCTAAAGGACAGCTGTTTGTTTCTCCCTTTCCACCCTGCTTCCTCCTTTCCGGCCACACGAGGAGGAAAGTTGCCAGAACAGGCTTCATGTAGGTGGATAAAGAATAGAGAGAAAGGGAGAGGACACCCCCTCAAAATGGAAAAGGAGGGAAATCTGTGCCCTTAAGAGCACAAAGCAGCCATAGCACTGCTCATTTTGCCATTGTTAGAGAGAGGCAGCTCAGTCCAAGAGAAAGCAGAGTAACCTGCACAGTCCTAACAGCTGCAAACGCCCGTCACCAGCTGCATGTTGATTCTTAACACACTTCAGCATTAACTACGTGACAAGAGGCTTTAGTGCTCCTAATGAAAACACAGTCCCTGCGTCCAGTAAAATAACACAGCAATGAAAAAACCCTTTTTGGTAGTAGAATTCATGTGCAAACAGGTTCCACGTCCAAGTTGCTGAGATTTGGACAAAACATTTGATGAGATTTGGGGCTTGGAGAGGGAAAGGAAAAGGGACTGTTTGAAGGTGTGTGTGTGACACTTCACGTCTGCTTTTGATTTGTTTCCAAAGCAGCCACACTTTCGCATTTGTGCTAAGAATCCTGCAGTTTAAGAGCCAATCTTTGCTTTTTTGAAGGAGCCTGTTAGATACTTTCTGCTCTGCTCTGCACTCCTGTGGAAGCTGCTCCCAGACTCTTCTCCAAGGCTGCTGTGGGGAGCTGGGGTGCCTTTAGGAAGAGATCCAGCAGAATTTGCTGCCCCATCTTCTGTAAACTCCTTGGACTGCTGAGCATAAGAGAGTAAGAAAACCAGCAGTCCAACTGACAGTGTTCACTTGTTCTTTCCAGACAGTCTCCTCACACCCTTCTTTTCCTCAGCTGAAAAAGGACCTGAAAAACCAGCTCCAACCACAGCCAAAATTACAATTCAGCCAGTATCACAGCTCTGCAGACCCGAGTGACAGCCAGAGGGGACACCAGCACGAACACCAGGCAGAGATCTGCGATAGCCACACACATCTTCTGCACATCCCACCACACATCAGCCTGCCCCTCGGACCACACAGCTGTCCGTTGACTTCGGAAAAGCACATCGGGATGAAGCTGTGGGGCAGGAACAGCAGGACTGCCCTCCCTTTCCCTGTGTCACTGTGGCCAAGACTTGTTGCTATCCCAAGCAACAGAGCAGATCCTGACTGGCATGTTCTTTTGGATATTTACACAGGCTGCCATTAACAATTAGAAATATCACCAGGACTACCCCTGGAGAAGCCAATTCGTCTGCTTCTTTTTCCACTAGAGATAAATTCTGCAAACATGTGTGAGGCGCTGTAATAATGACACCAAAAGTGGTTGGTGTGGGATGGGAGGGCTCCTTCTCCTAGACACACAACATTCAAGTCCAGAAGCCTTACCCCTCTGCAGTGCCAGGCCTGCTCCAACACAGCACGGCTCCTTAAGACAGAGCTGAACACCATGGTGGTCTTCAGGCCTTGTACCACGACCAGGTTCGTGGTGGCCTCTGCACTACGGCAGGAGGTCACAACCACCTGAGCTCTTCCTAGGAGTCATCCTGAGCAGCTGCAGGCCAGCCAACAGATTTAAGTCTGATCCAAAGAACTTGCTTTTCACCCCTCGTAAAGCCTTCTGAAGAGCAGCTCAGGTGAGACAACGCTTCCTGCCGTTTGGAAGATTAAGGCTGTCTTGAAAAACCACATCTGGCTTCAGTAAGCTGCCCTCACTGCAGTTCTTTGCTGTCTGAGGGAAAGAAGCACCAAGTGTTTTATCACTTAAAGATTTAAAAACAATTGAAGCACATTTCATTGGAAAAGCAGGACAAAGGCACAGACAAGGCTGCTGAGATGAAACTGCCCCTCTGACTCCTCTCCTTCCCCATTTAATACCTTCATTGCTTTAAATACAGGAGGCAAAGCTCACACAACGGTAACAATCCTGGTAAGAAACCTTGTATTCTGAGGGGATTTTCTTGCTAGACCTACCACCCAACATGTGACACTTGCAGCATGCACGTGTACTAATAAACCCCTACGGTCCAGCCCTAACGAGTAAGGATCAGCCACAACAGCTGAACCGCCAGCATTAGCACAGGTGCAGCAGGGCAGCAGCAAATGCCACCCTGGTGACACAAACAGCCAGGACACGGGTGGAAGGCCAGCAGAACACACCTTAGGGCACACAGCCTCAGAGGGTCAGCTTCATTTTGATGCCTCAGTTCAGTTTACTGCACACATGCACATGTGAGTACATATTCTAAACATACAAAGCTATGCCAGAAAGATCATTAAGCACATGGAAAACCATGCCAGAAGGATAATGGAGTGTGCTTAGCCAAGCATTCAGAAATATTGATGATACCTTAATTTGACTCTCCTTTGAATCAGTCTTTAGTTACAGAGTCTCATTATTTTGTTTTCCACAGGACCACGGTGTCTTTCAGTTCAACGATAAGTAGTATTTTGCCCCTTCATGTTCTACATGTAGTCCCAAGCTTTATTTAAGGCACATAATCTAATTTTTATATGGAGTATAGTATTAAGCAGCTCTGCAGGTATGTGCCCTAATGTTAAGTGAATAGTCTTGACCAAAAAAAAAAACCACAAACCCAAAACCAAAAATCAGTGGATCTGCAGAGAAAGATTCAGAGCCCCTAACCTAGGATCATACTTCTCTTTGGTGACCATATAGTGAACTTGGACATAATACAGCGAGCACTTCCCTGTGCCTTTGAGATGTGTGATACCTCCGTCAGCTGAGTGCTTCTGAGATGTTGCTGACAAACTACAAAGATGAGCACAGCATTTCAAAGGGTTGATCTTTGCAACCCTGCTGTAATACAGGGATAACAACATACATCACAGGTTTAAGAACAGGTTGACAAGGTGAAAACGAGAGCTCCAGCACTTCTGGGTGCTTAACACATGCACCTGCCCCCTGGTGTCACAGAGCCCTGATTGTATATCAGACAAGCAAAGCTCCTAACCGCTTAAGCTACGTCCCAGAGCAATTAACATTTCTACACATCCCAATCAGGCAACTCATGCTGGGCACCAAGTGACAGAAATGCATAAGTGACCTCCTGCAAAAAAGCCGGCATGGCCGGCTGCTTCAAGCCAGGAGAGCACTGCACTACACTACACTGTGCCTTCTCCAGAATTTCCACATAAGGCCATCCTTTCTCTTTAGCTATATGAAGAAGGAGCCCTACGGAGAAGGGTTTCACCGCACTACGCTGATTCGGAGAATAAATCTGTGCAGGGCATGAGGCAAGGATCGAGTGAAGACAGGATGATATGTAACGACTGTCACATTGCAGATGCATGACAGGACTAAATCTGCAGTTCCAAATCACAGCAGTGGAGCTTAGCTTTTGAGGACTTGATTTTATACCTAGTCTGGATTCATAATGTACCCCCTTATTTCAAAATATTTTTTTAAAAAGGTCTTCTAACATCTGGACTTGTATCAGTGCTAAAACATGCACCAGCAGCTGCATTTAAACCCCTTATGTCTGCAGTCCAGCTCTCTACCAAAAATAATTGATAGCAATAGCAGGCTGTTGCGACGCATGCAACTTACACTCACCGCATGGGTTTGACACATTTTCTCTGCAGTATAGTAACACTGAGACATGGGTCACTGAGGCTCAGTTCCAGATTTTGGAGAAAAGCAGCCAGTGGGCACAGTGTGAGTGCCTGTAATCCATCGCAGGCTTTTTCTCGTCTCCAAATGCCCCTGCTCCTCATGCTTGTATCCCACTTTCTCCACCACCTGCTCTTCCTATAGCTATCCCAGCTGCCTGCACTCTGAGTCCTGCTTCACCTTCTTATTTCCCCTGCTCAGAGCTTCTTCTGAGCTCTTGCTCTATATTTTCCTCCAGCTCCTCTTCACCCTGTTTTTAGCCCTCTGAATTGGAATGTGTTGTTTCTTCCCATCTCTCTTGGTTCTCTGGGTTCACCAGGCTGGTCGCTGCCTTTAGTGGCTGCATTCTTCAGCACAGAGGCCAAATGATGGAAATTTCTCTGCTTTTGTAGCAGACATTCCTAGCAGATGCTATGCAATTATTAGATGCCATATGCTTTTATAAATTACACTCAAGTGTATTTTTCAACTATCCTGTATTTTCAGACTGCTCTGAAATGTAAAAGATAATTATGCAGAGGTACAGAACTGGCACAAAAGAGTTGCAACTAGAAGTAAGCAGTAAGGCTGATCCATCTTACATGCACTGAGCTGAGTCTCCCTTGCATCCCATAAAGACTAATAGATATTCAGTT
The DNA here is from genome assembly GCA_013399365.1 of Pampusana beccarii. Classification (NCBI taxonomy): domain Eukaryota; kingdom Metazoa; phylum Chordata; class Aves; order Columbiformes; family Columbidae; genus Pampusana; species Pampusana beccarii. The sequence continues at coordinate 261,808 of VWYH01004590.1, forward strand.
CAAATGCTGCAGTTCTGCAGTCCTATAACAGAACTTTGCACATGCTGATTTGATTACCAGGTAAAATTCTATGCAACAATCCAACGTGAGGAAGGGTTAACTTCAGTACATGCTAATTGCACTTGAGGGCATCTACACACATTATGTGTAAGCTTTATTTTTGGCATCTCAAAATGAATCTGTCAAGCTAATGACATTCTGAGAAGGTCTTAACGTTTCAAGTGCCGTGGGAAGTACAGCACTGCCAACACCTGCAGCAGGTGGTAACGCTCCCGATAAGCCTGTGCTGAACCACTGAGTGCCGGTGTGCAGCCTTTTGGGCGATACAAGCAGAGTCCAGCTCTTTTGAGCCGTCATGCAGGGGCCTGCAGCTCGCTTCACAGTGGGAGTTTTGGACTTGGCTTCACGGCCACGTTCCAGCTCCGGCAATTCCATCTGAACCGGGTGTCCTCGGCCGCTTCTGTTGGAGGAGCACAGGAGCGCCTCGCTGTTAAATGACACTGGTTCTTAAGTGAACGTGATGCACGTTGACATGTCTGATGACAATGCACTGCAACACGTATGTGCAGAAAGTATCAATTACCATCCTGCCCATAAGCCTACTGGCAAGATTAAACTAGATAAGGCATGCCGTGTCAACGGCAGCAGCATAGAAGGACAACCCCAGCGCAGCCGGATCTGCCAGACAAAACCTTCTGCATAAGAACAAAGCTGTCTGTACAAGACGGGAGGAGAGAGATAGAGAAACCTGTCTGTCCATCTCATAATCAACAAAAAAGAAGTGGGCTTAAGCTAGGAAACAAAAAGCAACGCTACGTTTTTAAGGCAAGCGGCACCCACCTCAAAAGGCCGAATTTCTGAATTTTAGATGGAAGATTTATGTCTTTCAGCAGTGTGAAGGTCTGTGGGATGCCTTTTTTTTTCCTCTTTTTTTTCAGACTCTACGTAGTACCAGGTTTCACCAAGCTTCAGATTGGTACATCAGTCATAATAGAAATCTCCTTTCCCCCTGCCATTCCTTCCCCCTCCCCCAGCTACCGCAGGCCACCAGTATCGCACTTGGAGACTGGAAGACAAATGGGCAGCTGCCTCTAGAGGCAATTGTGAGGAGACTAAAGATCAACTTGCAGCTGGCACTTCCACCCCCACCTCTCCTTAATACTTCAGTCCACTTGCTGCCAGACAAGGATCATGAGTCAGCTCCTAACCATATTCTCCTTGAAACAATAGCTATAGCTCTCCGCTGCAGCTATACAGCTCCGAGGGACACGCCACGGTTACAAAAACAAAAGGACTGATTTTAACCTGCAGCAGCCCAACACCAGAACTGAATGATATGAAAAGCACGCACTAAAGAATACTACGCTAAACCTGCGAGATTAGTAAAGCCAATTTTGACATGAAACAGGCATGAAGTCAGTGCTGCACTGGAAAATCTGCAGAAGCAGCAAATACAAGTGTTTTCGGGGATACACGGTAAAGCAGATGGCTTTTGCATAAACCTTTTCAGCTACAACAGAGTGCGGTTTGATACCACAGCATTGTACGCTGCAGCACTAATTGGAGGGCAGAGGAGCCAATTTAGCCTTTATAAATTAGCTTTATCACAACCGCAGGAACAGCTCCCTCAGTTCGGAGTGGCCACCACTCACAAACTCCTGCTTTCACAAAGGTGGAACTCCAGTGCTCATCTCTTGAGGACATTGCAAGAGGACTCCCTAGAAAAGAAAAAAAGCTTCTTTTTGCAGGACAACATTTCAGCTTACCAGCTAATCCCACCGAACTCTTAACTTTTCTGTCCCAAGTGCTGTCAGATGATAAAGAATTCAAAGAAGAGGTAAGAAAAGGCACTGAAGATTTCGTGGAACTAGATGTTAACTGATGAACCACTGGTGACTACCAAACACTCAGAAGAACTGTGCACACAGTAAAGGTTAGACATGGAGAGTCTATGCCCATGAAAGGCACCTTTAAGAAATATCAGTGCCCAGAACATGCCTTATCTGCAGACAGTCCACTGAGACCCTCTGAAGAGATGTTGCTGAGAGAGCTACAGTGGAAGATAACATTTTAGGAAACTTCAGTGAATGCTACACTTACATTTTTTATTTCTAGCTAAGAAATAGGCAAACCAGTTGTCCTTTCTCACCTCGCCAGACTTTTTCCTACAGCTGAGTATTGCCAGTTACTTTGAAGAAGCCTCTAGCCCAAAACACTGACATGTCTTGAGTCACGTTGCCCTATAAGCCAGAAGGCATGTTGGAGAAAGAAATAAGAGACTAAATCGTAACATGTTCAAAGAGGCAGGACAATTAAAGAGAAGTCTGCTTCTGCAAGACCCTAACAGGTGTGTTTTGTGGAACTACACAACACAAATTAGAAAGTTCTACTGTTAATGCAGTGCATTGATTTTACCATCCAACAGAAATATGTACAACGTATACATTCTGTATAAAAAGATAGACTATATACATATGTATCTTTTAAATTATTTTATTTTATGTAAGCTAAAAGGAAATTTACACACTTAAATCTCAAAAGACCTTGGGCATGCACATCGACCTTTTTAGAGGTTCTTCTACATAGCTCTCTTTTTTCCATAGGAATTTCCCCAGACATTTACAACCCATAGTTTTTACTGTATATACAGCCTAAAACCATAGCAATCTATGATTATGTCATTTTACACTGTGCAAAATCAAACAGGAATAGTGGTACAACAGAACATAAAAAATTTTAACAGGTAAATTTCATTGTAAGACATTCATATAGTTTTGGTCCTTCTTTTCAAAATCAAACTGATTAAAAGCAGACAACCTTCTAATGACCCCCAAAATCAAGTGTTTAGACAGGGATCCATAACTGGAACAAGAAATTACTGACAGCATAACTTTCAAAAGGCTATATAGTGACAGAGCCACACTACTGAAGTTTAAGAACACAAAAATTGATCAGCCAACCAATCAACCAGGGAGAGAGGAAGGGGGAGAAGAAATGGAAAAACACATCTTAAACTGGTTAAAACAAAAAAGAAATTGTCGTTTTTTAAAGAAATAACAATAAGTGAAAACCCGCAAAGGGACAATGTAACCTCTTTTTTTTTCTCCCAGCAACATCCATTTTAATATATGCAGGAAAGAAAAAGATGCTCAATGCAATCTGAAAACCTTTAAGGGGGACTTCACAGATTGTGAAGAACAAAGTTTTCATTATGTGTTTCCAGGATTTTTTTTTTTTTTAACTTTAAAAAGTTTTGTAAGAAGGACACCACCAGTGTATTACACAAAGACATAAATGTATACACCCCAGCACAAGAAAAAGAATAGATCTTCAAAAAGATTTACCCCCAATTATTTACATTTTTCTCTAATATAAATTTAGGACTCCAGTATGTAAATAAATATACATTACTATGTATACCTTTCTAGTGCTGCTTACCAACAAATCAGCTGAACTTTTTTTTTTATTAAAGCAAGATTGCTTTTATGACCCACAGAGGGAAGAAAAAAAAATCAATAGAAAACGTCCAATTCACATCACTTTAGTCTACCTTTTCTTGGCAGCTTGTTGAAGGTGTTAATGTGGCTGGGAACATCAACACCTTGGCATGCATGAAAGTTAAGTCAGGAAGGCTAGAAATCACCTTGGCAGCCTCTTCACTAAGATGTTCCTCCTTTTTAGGCTTCCTGTTGAGAAGAAAAGAACAAAGTGCATTAATCCAGTACCTGATATCCCTTGGATTACTGAAAGAACCGCTGATTGAAGCAGTGTTCTGGCAGTTTGTCTCCCATTGACAGGCACTTCTGTAAGCTACTTGAAGGTAGTCTAATGTTATAATACCTACTTGCCTACCAACAAAATGTTAATATAGAAAGTCACCAAAATGTTCCTGAATATTGTTGGAACAAGGAGAAAAAAAATTTCTATTCAGATGCTAATTTTTTTTTTTTTTNCCAGTGTGCCATTCTGGGAATACTTACTTGAAGAAATAACCATGCCCATATTCTAGGAATAAGACAACAGAAGCATTAGTTCTAAACTACTTAAATCCAGCATAATCTTTCAAAATAAAATTGAAAAATCTTGAAATGACATTAAGAAGTTCCTAACTTACTGCTTAATACTTTTAGAATAAAAAGAACGTACTCATGCTGTGTTTCTGACATGATTGTACTCAGATTATACATCATACCGCTCTATATCACGATCCACAAAGGCTTGTCCCCCTAGGGCTCATCAGCAGCAAAAGGTGGCTCACAATTTGTAGCTACTTGCTTTGAAGTGCAGTAGTACGTGTAGCCATAAGGATACATACAGCAGCTTGGAAATCACGGGAGTTTACTTTGCCTTTTGCATTATTCACAAGAATTACTGCGCGCAAATTAATACAGAGGTCCGAATCCCACATCGCTTGATTCTTACTATTATGCAAGAAACTCACATTTCCAAAATAAAATGAAGCTTGGCTCAGCCTGCTACAGAAGACTCCCCCTTCCCCTGCCCAAGCACACATTTTACAGATGTCTGGCTTATCTTCGAAAAATGCTGCCTATCACTAGAAAGACTCAGTTTTCCATCAAATATTATTCCAGTTCCAGAAAGGCACCTGCTACACCCTGTAATGATGTTAGAAATTCTAGCTAAACGAGCTCCCCCATCATTGGGGCAAAAAGCTGATAGAAAAGGCTTGAATCAAATAAACTGCTTTTCCCCAGAACACTTCAGACATTTCCTTTCTATACCTTTTGTTAGTTATAAAACTTTAAACTGAGCCCATGAGAGGGCAATCACACTCTGATCACGAAGCAGCATGTCCTTATATCTTCTTCTGTCAACACACATCAGGATTGTTTCCTGAACTGATCAGAGATCAGGGAAAAGCAGGGGGCTACATGTTTGCTTCAGCAGCAGTCTCAGACTTTCTTTGCTAGGAAAAGAAAAAAAGAGCTGGAGTCAAACTCATCCCTGACATCACTGATCATTGTGTTGACACTGAACTATCACTTTTGTTTGCTACTTGAAATCTCCTCTTGATGAAAGATCTCTAGATGAGGCAGCCTAGACACTAAATCTGACTTTCCTTCACTAGAACAGCAATATTTTTTTTCTCTGCTGCCGTGGAATTTCATGAGCCACTGACTAGGCAGATTACCAAATTCTGGAGGATAAACAAAGCTGTGTGCTGGATTTACTGAAGGAAGAAGCAGAGAGCCAATATGTGCCTCCTTCTCTAAAAACTTCACAGTCGGCTCTGTTTGCACTCCAAGGACTATCTCTGAGCTGTTGAAATGTGGCTGTCATCCACCACTGTGTTATCAGTATCTGGTGCCACTATTAGTAACCACTTACCACAAGCCTCTTAAAGGTACAAACTCCTGGTGATCAAGGACTAACAGCTAACAAAGGAGTATTTGACAGAGGAAGCCAAAGGAAGAGGGCTGACTCAGAGATCTGCATTAAAAGGAGTTCCTGCAATTGTTAATCAGGCACCGAGATGGAGCTCACACACTCCTTGCTATTTTTATGCCTCTTCCTCTGCTGTGGCATGCTAAGAAATGGTACTGCTGGGTCACAGAGGCGTTTTATTCGGTGATGGTGCAGAGGACCTTTATCACAGGACGATGCTATTGCCCTTGCTGCACCAGCCGGCCCCTGCAACATCCCCGCAGAACATGCACACCAGTGAGCACAGCCAGATGTGAATCCCACCGTGTCACTGAATGCTCCCCTCCTGGCTGGAGGCTCTTTGCAATAATCTAACTACTTAATGTGCTCTGTAAAAAGTGTCTATTAAAGGACAAGCTAACACACTTACACAGAAAATGTTATTTAACTCTGACCAAGTTACAGCTATAGATACAATCACTTGGTAACGAGACTCAAAACCTTTTTAAAAATCATCTCAGTGCAAAGAGGGACGAGACAGCCTAAGGTTTCATTCTTCGGTCACGAGAGGCAGGTTCCTCTGCAAGACAATAAAACTGGACACTGCATGTACTCTTTATAGGTAACTGTCAGCACCTTCAGTAGCAAATATCACCACAGCAAACCCTAAACAATTACTTACTAACTCTCTAAAATGAAAAGACAAAGTAGCATCATCACTGCAGACTGTTTTCACCCTTGAAACTTACCAAATTGCCTAATAACTGTGATGCCTTTTGACAGAGGCAAGAACCATGTCAGGTGCATTAACTACAGTCACCGCTCTTGCTAAAGAGGTTCCCACTGCCAAGAGATTCTTTTGCTAAACCTTGGTCTGTGGGGGCCGTTCCAGAGCTTCTCCTCATGCACTCTTAATTTTGAGCTACGGTGGCTTACAGAACAGACACCCAAAGGGATTCTCAGTGGCACCTATGCTACCTCTGCCTGCTTGGGAAACAGAACTTTCGGTTACTAAATCTTCAAAGGACCCAGCCCTGGCTCAAAACAGGGTCCCTGGATAGTCAGGTATTAAAACTACATTTTACAGGATACTTTGCCCCCACATGTCTTCTCTTGCACTAGGTTACAGTTCTTCCCAAGACAGAGGGGATGCCCTTACACAAGCACATAATTGCAAATCCCTCTACCTGTTGGCACGAAGTTTCCTTTTCAAAGGCATGTTAACACTAAGCTGCAAGAAATTAGCCAGACTGAAAGGCAGGAAAATTGCTGGAAGAAAATTTAGCAAGAAATAGGGAATGCTTTGTCGATGAGTCACTGACACCTCACTGTTCTGTTTTATATTCCAACCCCTTCATGAAGCATTCAGCTCTTTCAGGACTGCAGACAACTCTCATGTTTGCAAAGGGTTTTGTGGATAGCACCAGCAAGGCCAGGCTCTAATAGCAACAATGAGCTGATTAGAGAAAAGCACTTTAAAAAAAACAACAACCATCACCCTGTAATTAAGAGTTAGCCTGCTCCAACCAACACCACCCACAAGGAGTATTTCCAGTTTAAATGAGGGTTTTGGGCACTTCTTGGAAAGGCATCAGTGCTCTGCTTTCCTTCAAAAAGACAGCAGATAAGCTTTTGATCTCTGCCAATTGCATGGAACCGGGCAAGGCTGCAGAGTGTCTCCGTGGAACGCTGTACTGGATCCCTGACCTTCAACACTTACTGCTGCCAGCAAGGTTTCAAGTTCATGCTGAGGGGGAAGTGTCCCCTCCTCCCCCAACAATTTCCTTCTGAGAAATTGTGTTTCCAGCTTCAAGCGATCGGCTTGCAAGCAAAAGACTGAGATATTTCAGACAAAGACAACTCTTCAGGTGGCTTCCTACAGCCAAACAACGGTATTTTCACTCTAAACTTCATCCTCAAAGATCCTGAGTTCAGACAAGTTACAGACATGAGGTGGCCTTGGCACAACTGAAGTTGACACTGGCCACATCTTCCCTAATCAGTTATCATGAATGGCTAATAGTCCATATTTCCAGGTTGGTGCGTGACTGTCATCCTTGTTGAGCTGGCGGTAGTTCATTAAGAAAGAATAAATAAAAATTCAAAACAAACCCGGTTTTATTAGAAAAAGCTAACATACTGCAACACATTTGGCTTACTGCTGGGGTAAGACCTTCTCACATCTCTGAAGGTTTCTAGCTTGAAAAAGAGATAAAAAACCAGACTGCTTTTCTTTTGGAGAACATGACATCAAAAAAGAAAAATACACTCGAATTTTTTAAAATTCAGAGTTGACAAAAACCGTACGAAATGTACTGAACAGTGAAAACACGCACTTTAAATCAGGTAATCCTTGTCTGTGTCTGAACTTAATCGCCAAGTCTGAGGTGCCCAGCCTCTTCCTACAGCACATCTAGAACCTTTTCCTATTAGTAAGCAATGCTCTCCAGAACAGAGGAAGAACTTTGACACATAGATGAAGAGCTTTAACAGTGCAAATAAGAACTTCCAAGTGCAGCATAGAAGCACTGGAAAAGACTCAAACACTTAGTATCGAAAAGCAACAATATAGAAAAGTGAAAGGTCAACATACATTTAAGCAAAGCAGACTTCCCTGTTCCTTTGTAAAGAAAAAGTAAGCTAAGCTATCTTAAGGCAAGCAAGGAGGTACAAATCTAGGAATGGAGATAAAATAATCAATAATGACACATTTGGAGTTTGTATGAACCTGCTGTGAATTTGTGGTTATGTTTAAATTAGACTTAGAATATATTACAAAAATATTTCAACTGCAACTATGTTTTCTAGCAGCAAAAGTCAGACTTTCCCACTAGCGTATCTTCAGAAAGAGTATATGCACACTGTGGACAGAAAAATAAGCAATCCAAAAGCCGAGACACAAAATGAGCACTGAGGTGTGGAGTTCCCTCTACTGGTTTTCCCTTGAAATTTCATGGCTTGTTGATCTTTTTTATTCAGTGTTCACTTTGAGCACTTTCACTGTAGGAAAACTAGCAAGATAATTTTCTCAATGAAATAAAATGTTTTAAAAGAGCTCTTGACAATTATAGTTCTAGTCATTTTAAGAAAGCCAACTATCTCCCACCATTATAAATCACTACATTTGCCATAACTTCCTTCAAGCCTGTCTCCTCTCGGAAGTGCTATGCTACATGGAAACTTATTTAGTTTTAGAGTGCTGAATAAACGCTAAAACTCCCTTATGGGTGAGGCTATGTTACTATCTATTAATTTCAATGCAACTAATATTTATTCCATGTCGAGGCGCACACTTCCTCAACAATAGAAACATTTTACTTGGTAAGAATCACTCAGTGATTCTTCAATAGGCATAAACATAAATTACATGTTAAGACAGTCCAGGATCCTACTGCTAAGACACACAATTCAAAAGATAAGCCCAAAGAATACAAGTTTGTAAGTGGAGAGACTATTCTGTACCCATTCAACAGACTTCAAGGAAGACATTTGACATCTAAAGCCTTTTTACATAGACTCTACCTATAATAAAAACCATACAGAACTTCACATGAGATCCGTGAAGCAGAAAGGACATGCTAAACCAACTACACACTCACTCCTTAACTCACAACACCAAAATGAATCTGATGTTCAGTTACTGAAGTTTTGACAGCTGCTAGACGTGCACAGGAAGGGACAAATATAGTCATAATTATTAGCCAGTTTTATCATTTTACTTTTGGAACACTCTGTATCTATAAATTACACAGCGGACTACGGAGAGTCTTCTGTCAAAGTCCTAGGTCACTGAACTGTGTGGTCCAGGTTACCCTTCCATTCTTAGAGATCAGCTCTGTTCCTCAGAAAGCCACTTTCTGCAGTTCAGTTTTTGGCTCCAGCTTTTCCACTTAAGTCCTGGTGACCTTTTTCTTTCAGCTCATGAACTGTTTCCTGTCTTGTTTTAGAGTTCCATTGTAATTTGAAATATGAACTATAGTACTATGAATTTCATATTTAAATTGAATTATTAAATTTAAGCCTTTTGATCATTCAAGAACTTCTGACCTAGAGTAGCACGCACATTCACTCCTTGTGTTTCATTCCATCCTTAGGAAAAGGAAAAACAAGTGCAAAAATGAGTATTTACCTTGTGGATGTGCTTGCCTTCTCCACTGTGGACATGAGTCTTGCAAATGCATCAGTCACTCTGTTGCTCGCATTGGAAGTTTCCAGTTTTGAGGTTGTCAATTCATACAACTCAGGATCCACACCTTATAGTATAAAACGATAATCAGTGATGGTTGGAGGCAAGCATAGCCATAATTAGCCACAAACCAACTTGCTAGAGACTGTTTTCTGTAAACATCTGAATCATTTGTAATTTCAAGATACATGAAAAGAACACGACAGAACACGTCTGCGTTTCTGAATCACCGTCCTCTCTCCCCACCCTTTTTCAGTAGCTTTTATAGTTGTGCTACAAAGCATACCTACATTGGATCAAGTCTGGCATACAAGGTCTCAGTCTAAGAGTAAACAAAACAAATTTGATTTACCTTTTAGAGTGAAACACGTGTAAAAGTGTCAGCTGTGTTAGAATAGATTGTTTCAATTATTTGAACTCAACTGTTCATATTAAAAGAATGGTGCATGTTAACAGGGACCAGCTCTTTAAAACAACAGATCATACACAACACTGACATGCATTAGAGTGCATTTAGCATCTTGCTTTTCACAAGAAGTTGTGTTAATTTTTTTTAAGTGAGAAAAAGCAGCTTTTATGATACAATACAAGTGGAATGGCATTAAAAAAGTTACATACTAATATGTATAACACTACCATAAACTTTTAGTCTATGCTTCCTTTTCATCTTTGAAGTATTTATAAAGCACGAAGCATCTGGATGTTTCAGCCTTGATTTCCTAGTTTCAGATACCTTAAATCAGATGCTAACTTTTGACATCACATATATTGCAAATGGATTTCAAATCTTACCAGCGCAGGTAATTCTGAAAACAACGCAAACAATGGAAACCTGCAGCCAAGAAAATACGTATGTATGGGGGAAATTCTACCTGTTTAATATTAAGCACCACATCTCAGTAGGAAGTAGCTCTAGAATTTGCAGATATTAAGTATCTTTTCTTTAAAAAGTTTCTAAGAATTAGCATTATCAAATTGCACAGAAGCATCGTGTTTTATAGACACCTACATTCTAAACAAATGTAACACTAGTGCCAGGTGGTTTGAACAACACAGAAGCATTTAATACTATTGCAGAACAAATGCTGCAAATACTTGGATGTGATGATTCCACATAGCTTTGATAAACTGACGTGCTGGTGATTTTACTCAGTTTACTTGCCTGGATCAAGACAGTTTTAGAAGTACTCCTGAAATACTGATAGGTTACTAAATTAAAATAAAAAAAGCCTGTGCCTATTGTCCTGCCTCTCTCACCCGGTTATTGCAATGCTACATGTGCAAACAAATGAGGTTAATAATCCTCATGCCTGCTTTGCATGAACTCTCCCCGAGCAGTATCTTGACCATTTGCCATTTGTGCATACTTTAAGTACCCTTTCATTGTTAGGAAACCAAGCTGACCGAAAAGAAAAATTAAGAAAATCATCTGGTTAAGCTGCAGGAGCTGGAGGGCAAGATTTGCTCCATTTAATAATATGAGTTGATTAGAAATTAATCAGCTCTCTCTTCAACTTAGATTTTTTAAAGTCTGGATTTTCAAAGTCAATTTCATCCAGTTTCATGCAAAACATCAAAATATGTGCTGTCCTGAGACCAGTATACCAAGACTTTAAGTATTGTCAGATGTTTACAGAACTTGTAAATAGTAGAAAGCCCAGCTATTCCATAAAATACCCACTTTCAAATAGGGAGAAGAAGACTTGAAGAAATATACTTTGACTTGCAGAAGCCTGCGAAATCCCATTAAGGTACAAATTGTACAAGTAATTGAAACAAGGCATCCTTTGACATGCAACTCTGCAACAAATGTTAAATGCAACCCTCTAAGTTACATCATTTAGGTATTCACATCTATCGTCCTGAATTCATTTTCATTGTAGTGCAATGTCACTGCTCATTTTAATATTCTTTAGGTGCCTCTTAGCTACATTTGTGTTAAACTACAAACAAGAAAAATAAAACAATACACTAAATCTGTGGAAACATACTGGAAATGAGTTAACTCCCTGTTCATGATGTAGAATGCAAATTTTAATAAAAAGTGATTTTGGCTACTGGTGAAATCAGACTGAGAAGAACACAGCACAGATCTATAGTAAGTAAAATTAAGGTCTTCAGAGAAAGAATAAACTTCTATTACTAATAATAGTTTCTTCTTTAAGCCAAAAAGATCTAACAATTTGTCTTTCAATTATTTAAGAGTTGCATATTCTCCATTTTATTCAAATGATTAGAGAATATTTAAGGAAAGCACTGCAAAACCTTAATGAGATATTGAAGGAAAGTTAGCCAACCAAACCCCACACAAAGCTCCTGAACACACACACACACACACACACACACACAAACACACGAGCTGCAAAGCCAAGGAACAAGTGACTTTCCCAGAAACAAGTCAGGAGGAAAGAAAAGCCAAAAAGGAAAAAAAAAAAAAAAAAAAACAAAAACAAAAAACAAATATACAAATCTA
>VWYH01004590.1:273858-345129 GCA_013399365.1 Pampusana beccarii
ATATATAAAAAACAACCAACAAAAACCAAACCCAACAACAAAAATAGCACAAACAAAACTAGGCACTATAGGGCATACCGGGGAAGATGATAATACCTGTAACTTGGTGAAACAACAATATTAAAAGAAAAAAAAAAAGGCAATAAAAGGCTAATAAAGTATTCCTCCAGTAGTCACTTCAGGACACAGGAACACATCTGACTGCACCAGCAGTACATGTACTGGGTACTGACAACTTCTACGCCGACAGACTTGCACACACTTAGAAAAGTTCTGTAAGGCTCAAGCGTCTTTAATTTGCTACCTATCATTTCCACAACAAAACCTGCCACCTTTCACCTGATAATGACCGGAATGAAAAGACACTCGGAATGTGAAGCCATAAAACTGCCTTCAATGATCAGATTTCAAAACAAAAAAAGCAGGTTTTTAAAAAACAAAAAAATACAATAATTATTTTAAGTTTTTTTTTTCTTTTTTTTTAAATGTGGGAATACTCCCAAACCTCTTAATTTTTTTTTTCAATTAAAAGTCACTAAGAGGAAAAACCCCTTTCTATGAAAAAAGTTATTATCATGGCTTCAGGCACTATAGTGAAAGAGTATTTGCCTTATTTACTTAACCTGCGCACTGGCATAAATCCCCTAAATGTTCCCTTAAATTCCTACAGAAATTTATTCAAAGGGTAGGTTGTTACAAGCTCATGCCAAATACTTGGAGCATGTAAAAAACCATGTGGTAAGTGAATCCAACTACTTTCACATATCATTCAATGGAGAGTGGTGTTTTTATCTCCTTTTTAAGTAAGTTTTTAGGTAAGTAAGTTTTTAAGTAAGTTGCAGATAAAGTGCTCTGGTTTTATAATTAACGCTCATGAACTTCTACTGTCAAAAAACCATGCAACTACCCTTGTTTTCTATTATGAATGTTGTTAAAACACTTCTTTCACTTTATCATTAATATTAGTAGTTTGCACAAAGACAAAAATGTACAACTCCTTGGTAGCAGCAAACCCCGGTGGGGTTGTGATATGTTAAGCCCCGTAACTTCATATTTACACATAACTTCCAAATAACATCACAAGCCTATAATCTGGAGGCACTCATTTAGAAGAGAGAACAAACCTCCATTTTTGGAAAGCATCACATCTACAGCATCTTTCAGTTAATTAAATTAATTAATTTAGTTAAGTGCTTAGAAAAGTTAACTTTCCAAATTTTTAATTTGAAACAAGTGTTTTAACATCTTACTTGCGAGAGCATAAGAGCCATTCACTCCTTCAGCACGTGGCAAACACAGACCTGACAGCACCTTTGAAACACTTTGCACCCGATACGAAACATCACAAAACAGAACACAGATTAAAGGAAAAAAGGCAGCAGAAAGACATTTAAGCGAAACGCAATGTAAAATATCTCCTTGTTTATAGGAAAGTCAAGTGATGTGCTCATGCTTTTAGCAAGTTGTTATAATAGTACAGTTGTGGTTTTAACACTCTGCTGACCTGGGATTGTGGTGGTGCTGCTAGAGCTACTGTCATCCACGGGCCCAAAGAAATCAAGGTTCAGAAGAGTGGAACCTCCACTAGCTTGAAATTCAGTGACCGTGTTGGTAGGCAGCCATATAGAAGGTAAGCCAAGGGAGGGGTTTATGTGTAAAAAGGGGTAAGATACACACTTGAACATGCAAGTTATAATTAGTACTCAGTACGCAATTTAAAAATCGACATGAAAACAATGCTTACAGTATTAGTTTGTACCTTCTAAAATGTTAACAACTTAATTCAGTGCACATTTCCTCATGTACAATGCAGCAAGGAAATCAACACTAGTAACTTTAAAATAGATATATTTATTTCAATCTAAAAATGAAAGAGAACCAGCACGACCCAGAGAGAAAGATGTCATCAGTTAAAGGGAAACAATATATAGGTCAATTGATAGTTAGAATATAGCAGGTTTTTTCTCCCCTCACTGAAATCGAAAACCATTCTTTCCATCAGGAAGACTTAGCAGATCCCCAAATACCAAAGTACCAAAAAAAAAACTTTAAAGTTTTGTTCAGCAACTTTAAGCTATTGATTATTATTATCCTAAAGCAATGCAAACGTAGGGTATCAAATGCCACTCTTGCATCCAGTTCCTCACTGGTAAATTATACTGTTCCCCTTTAGGACTAAAACAGAAATCAAACCAAGATACATTTTAAAGAAGTTAGTTTTTTTAAAAAGAAAGCATGATGATTGACTGAAGTAATAAGACACCAGACAACAGCAAAAGGGTCCATCCAGGCTTTCCTTCAGCACCATGATATTGCTATCCAGACTCTAAACATTCCACTTGTTCTGAAACAACACTGTGAAGCAACACCAGTGCAGTACGAGGTGCAGTTTATTTTAGCCTGCTTTGGAATGACTTGTATGTTACGAATTAATTGCTGTTAGCAGGCTCCTCATAAAGGTATCAGTTTCTTTACAGGTTTCTAGTCTGTCAATCAAACAAGTTTTCAAAACTTGTTTTATCTCCTTTGCATGCACTTACATTTCTGAGACTGGAGGCGATGGTACAACTCACTTTGCTATTAAAATAGACATAAGTGAAGAGTCTTTTATGTGATAACTATATACATTTACAGATACAAATAAGTGTGTAGCTACCTCTAATATTTAGCTATAAGTAGCTCTTGAGTGTAAGCAAAAGTGATAACAGATGACATTTCTGAAATATAAAATTATCTGTAAATCTGAAAACTTTCAGCTCAAGAAGTGTATCTTTTGCAAACTGTTTGTGGTTAAAATATTGTGCTTTGAAGTAGCCACTATACACAAGTTTGGCATTCAAAGGATGGCTAAAGAGATAGTTCATTGGTGAAAAATACTTAAGTAAAACTTGTAAATCTAAAATGCTCATTGGTTCAGTTCCATTATAATCTGCAGTTATGTATATAATGATGTGTTAATATTGCCACTGTGTCATTAGCATATGGCAGGAATCTAAAATACGTAACTTAGAATTTTTCAGACTACATAATACTTCACGTAGGGGCACAGTTAATCAGAAAGAAAGCCTGAATTTCCAAAGTTAGGAGTAAGAAATAAATATTATATATATTTATATATGTGTGTGTATATTTAAAAAAAAAATAATCAGCAGATAGATGTTTGTCTGAACTTTGTAGCTTTCTTATCTCTAGCTCTGGTGCTAGAGGCTCTACGGAGAGACGTACCATCTAAAGGGTTAGTAAGGCCACTGCTACTCCAGTCAAACTGGACAGGTGGTAGAGATTCCTAGAGTTGAAAAGTCAGAAATCAGATTTCATAGTCAGTTCAGGTTACAACAATGCAAAGCAGTTCAAACAACAGATTCTTTAGTGTCTAAATACTAAAAAGACAACTAAATAGACAAGCCTCAACGTTTGGAAGGCTTGTATTTTTATAATACGCACTAAAGATTCAAAGCAGATTTGTTCTACCACAGGAAGTCTCACTAAATTCTGAGCAGTACAGATTAGGTAACTTCTAACTCAAACAGGATTTGCAAATTAACTAAAACATATGAATTGAATAAAATACCTTAAGGCATAGTTGAAAGTTAAATTACTACTACTTCCATGGAAGACAAGGCATTTTGCATAAAAAGTTATGTATACACAATTAAAGGGCAAATTTAGAATAAGGTTATTAATGAAAGCTGTCTGCACCTCCACGCTTTGTCCTGATTATATATAAAATCAGTTATTTACCATCAAATAGACCATAATTCTTTTGGTTTGTTTTGCTTTTAAGAGACATAAACCCTATGCGTAAGGGGCCAACTATCAACACCATTTCCACTCCACCCCCTTTCAAAAAAAAAATCCTGGGACTTACTAGCCTTTAATGAGTAACCCATTCCAATATATAAACACACAGTTGGTAACATTTGAACACGATGAGCATGGAAACTTTCACTTCTGGGAGCCCATCCTTGCCTTTCTATTTCCTCTTATTAAGTTTTTTGCACACACACAGGTAAACCAAGCAAGCAGCAGGGACCATGCTTTACAGGGAAAGCGTGTTCAGGTGCAGCGTAACTTGCAAGTGCTGTCCTCCTGTATTCTCAGGACACAAACTGATGGGCCAGTACCAAAATGACTGAAATGAGTCGATCTTCCTACTTCTGCGCATTACATTTCTGCTCCCTCCCCAGTGAAGTCAACTGTCAAGACGAATTGGGAATGGATGTATCCTCAACTTCTAACAGAACAATCACACTTATGGAAGAAAAGTATTGGAAGTTCCCTGCAATATTATTAAAAATTCATTGTGAGAGGTCAAGCTTGCAGTGGCTGAGATATACCTTCTCTTTGCTTTTGTAGGAAGTCAGGCTTTTTTTTCCCCCCCTACTTTTAAAACTTTCAGCTATCCAACATTGAAAAAATACACAGGTTCACAAACCAAGACTGTAGCAACCTGAGCTAGCTTTGTACAATTAAGCTAACTGTAAGGGGCTTTTGCTAAGTGATAGATGTTTACAGAAAGAAAAATGAAGGGAGCTGGACATTTCTGTATTTATTTATAGTAAAAGCCGTGCTTAGAAAAATCTTTCCTACCTAATGACTTGGAAATATTTCCAGTACTGAGCACAACTAGAACAGTATTCACTCCACGGAGCTTAAGGAGCTGATGCTATGATTTTCACTTTGCTTTGGTAATGGAATTACTAGCATTGAAATGATTTGCATGGAAACAATGTCAACCATGTGGAAGCTGCACCTGATGAAGTAGTGACCACTATCATCAGTAGCTTGTTTACACTTTGTCACATCCAAAATATATTAAGATTAAAATGGCTTTGTACAAAAAAAAAAATAAAAAAGAGAAGCAGGCAAGTATGATAATTTAGTAGCTTTCTGCCCTGAGGAAAATGAACCCAAATTGAAACAAAGTAACTTCCTATCAACTTCTACTTATTGAGGAAAACACCCACTACATTTTGTGTCAAAAGACTGAGTCAGAACTCATGAGTGTGACAGAATTGCATGGAAAAGGAGGTACCAATGGCTGGCTAAGCTTTCCCCTTTAAGGATGACTTTGATTCTCAAATTTGCCAAGGATGTGATGAATTCTTCCTAAAAAGGGGGGGTGATGGTGGTGGAAATCTATCTCCAAATCAGTAAGGGTGTACTAAGTTCAGTAGTCTGCTCTGTGGGATGAGGCCATTCCCCTGGCTTCACCTACTTGCGAAAAAAGGGGGGTGGCAAGTAAAGCAGACCCCATCTGTAAAGCAGAATACTGGCAAACCCTGGTCTATACAACAGCAAACGGAGTGAGAGAGCAGCAGCAAAAAACAATTAAACAGGAAAGGTTTTCAGCTTTTAGTGAGCTCAGTTTTAAGAAAACTAGCTATACCTGGACACCTGAACGCAGCACTGAAATGTCAAACAGTGGGAAAATGCCCTGCAAATGGGAATATAGTGTTTTGTCTTGCAGACATTGCAAGGTTGCTAGACTCCTGTATTTACAACCAGTATTTTAATAATATGCTTTAAAGGAAAAGTGCCCAATCTAGAAAGATATTGAGAATCAGGGCAAACTGCTCTCACTCCTCCCTCCATCTTAGATTACAGGACGTGGTACAGAAATGAAAAAGTATACTTGGCTGTCAAACTACTACTCTGAATGTTAAGTAAGTGATAAAGAGGAAACTAAAATGCCTGCTGGCTTTACTGCATCGTATTTCACTTTGATAAAAGCGAGAGATGTTTTCACACAGTAATTTTAGAATGGTACTATGTAAGAACTTTTATAATCTGAAGGAGCAAAAATATAAATGTTTGTCTCTGTGCCAATAACTACCTGCCCCCCTGTCCCCAAAAAAAGGAAGTCTTTTGCTGTCTTAAAGCTGGGGTAAAAGATAGAAGGGCTTGTAATACAAATATAATATCAATATTTAGATAGATCCCACAAATTAGCATTATAAACATTTCAGAAAAAGGTCAACATGGAAGTAATCAATACATTTCATTCTCTATATTCATTAGCAAAATCACAACAGTTTTGGAGGTTATTTTTCTTAGATATCACTTTTAAGCAACTGTCACATCTGATAGGACACCAAGTTCTGTAACATCTCTTACCTGCAAACCTTTCTCTCTTACTCTGTCAAAGCTACATATATTCTTGGATCTTTCTTATATGTATAACTGGAGAGCAGTTCCATGATGGAGCCTTTGGCTGGTGGCCAATAATATGGTAATTTGCATCTGTCATTGTTAGAAGTCCTGATCGTCCCTTATGTAATTAAAAGTATTTTAAAGACCGTCATCCCATGGGGTTTAATTAAGGTTCAGTCCCTAACGGCCAGCAAGTGTAAGATACATATTCTCCTACAACCTGCTCTCTAATTCAGTGGCTTACATGCAGGCAGATGTGGTGTAATAGGTACCCACAGAAAAGAATTACAAGTAATTTTCTTCTAAAAAGGTCTGGGTCACTACAGATTCCTATTCCAATATAAAACTTACTATGCAAAACTGGGCTGGCAAGAAATTCTGAAGTTATCCAGTATGCTGGGACAAAGCTGCTGCTAGGTTCTACCAAAGAAACAGTCTCAAACTGAGAGAACAGGGTGCTTTGTAGCAATACCAAAGAGCAGAAATATCTAGAGAAATTTTTGAAAAAAAGCCAAAGAGAAGAAGGTAAATAAACTCTAAAACTATGGTAGCCAGAGAACAGTACCAAATTCAGAGAAAGCAGTTAACATTAACCCCAGAGAGCAATCTTTTCAACAAGCAGTGGAATATATTTAAATCGTACTGCTTAAGGCTTGGCTGTGGTGTAGAACCCCACTGTAGCAGATGCCATAAAACAGAAGAGAAGGGCACCTATCTCAGGTTTCACAATCACAGGTTGCCTATTTGAGCCACCATTCTCTCGTACACCTGGTGTGCCTTGATAGAGCCTTTTACTTTAGACCTGCAAAGTCTTTGAGACACTATGCTTAAAGGCAACAGTATCTGGGGATTATTTCGTATTCGGTTTACTGCCTTACAGGTATGAGCACAAAGGAATAGAGAAACAAACCCTGTGACTGTCAAGATAAACAACAGATCAAAGAAGAATTTAGACTCTACCTTCAAATATAGAACAGAATGAGTCTACAAAAGTCGTCTTTATACAACAAACTAATGCGGTAGATCAGTCAGTAACTTAACTGGCTTGAGAGGAGAAATCATAATTTCAAAACCTTGTCCTTGCAGCTTAAACGGCTCAGATGGAAATTTGTCCACTGTATTTCCACAGCTTAACCAACCCAGTGAGATCCTTTGCAGAGAATGAGGCCAAAACGTACAGAGTTAATGTAATAACTAGGAAAAATTATGGGAGCTCATTTGCTGCTTTTCTCCACACTCTAGTGCTACTTTAAATCCCTGCATGCTCTGCTCTGTCTACAACCAAAAAAACTTAAAAGGCATTTCTGTGTTTCTACAAATGTTCTTTCCACTCCTACTTTGGCATCATCACAGTCTTTTCTTCCAACGTCTTATTCCCTCAGCAGAGAGTCCTACACGTGTAGGCACAGACAACTGATCTGTATACAAGGTCCATCAATGCCTGTCTTTCAAAGGAGAATAATCTCTTTTCCTTAAGCAAAGCATAGGAATCTACTAACCACTCTCCCTCCAATTAAAAAGTTAATATTCTGAAGTTTCTGAATATAGAAATGACTTATCATCATCATGATCTGAAAACGGAGGAATTCAGAAGTTTTAACTAAACAATTACACATGAATTGGGTAAGCTTCAAGATACCTAAATTGTTGCACCTAAATGACCTATGTTTAGAATAAGAAGTTTTGAGGTCCACTAAAACTGCCTGTGTTTCCACTGCATAGTTACCAATGTTTATAGCACAGTTCCTAGTGAAATGTTTACTAAAGGTTGGGCACGTCATCCTAATCCCACTACAATCTGGAATATTCCTAAGAGGTAGTCAGCACAATGGGAAGTGAAGCTGGGTTTCCCCAAAAGCAAACAGAAACCACTAAACATTAACAGAAGACAAGGCCAAGAAAGAAACAAAGTCTTTGAGGTGGAGAATTGATCGTTCATGCCCTGAAACTTTCTGAATGTCACTTAACTGTGGCCTCTTAGCATTCTTAATGGTTAGAGCTCTAACTTGTGTCTTCCCAAAAAGCTTATTTTAATATTTGTCTTTTTGGGAAAAAAAAACCACCCAAGGCCAGCAGTGCAGACAGACAGTATAGTTGCTTCTTGTATGTATTAATGGACAACAACTATTGAACTGAAATGACCTTGTCAGAACAAGTTATGAGACAAGATTACCAAAGTATGACAAGTAATGGGAAATTCTGCTGCAGGAGTACCCAAAAGTACAAATTCATAATTAGCGGGGGAAGAAAAAAAAAAAAAAGATACTTTGATAAGTAAAGGTTCTTATTTTCAGCACTCAGCATTATGACTGCAAAGCAACTGAGAAACTGGCACATGTCATAGATGCTGCTACTTGAGGCTCTTGCAGCTCTGTACACTACGTTTAGTGTATGGTTTCATTTATGTAAAAAAGGGAGCTTTGAAGGTTGCAGAAAGCCAGTGAAATTTTCCTACTTTGTTCATATATAGAAATTCCACAAGTGATTTGTTCAGCTCAGACTAGTTGCAATAATCATTACTGTTACCTTTTCTAATACTCGGTTTGGCTGCTCAGTTCCCCTACAGCATTTGTGAGAAGCAGCATAGGAAGCACCATCAAACATCTGTATTACTATATAAAAAACCTCTCGGTTCTGAGCCCACTTGACATACTGCTATTCTACAAGACAGAAAGATTTCTCCCCTGGTGCAAGCATGTCACAGAGCCCTGCATTATGTCAGAGCAAAGAGTGCAAGGGAACTACTATAGTCAGAAGTATGTAGGGTTAAGGTTAGGTGTAGCACAAAGATAATTAATTTTGGAATGCGTTCAATCAGAAGACAAGCATTGCAGGTAACTAAAGACGTTGGGCAGATTAAACGAGACCTGCAATAAGGGACACAGTTGACTGTCTGAATGTGTGCTGAGTACTGCTATAGTGACACCAAAAATGAAATGTCTCTGCATAACCCATTAGCTTGTTGACAACCACACACATTGCAACACACATGGCATTAAGTGGTTTTCTAATATCATAGTATCAAAAAACCAAACCAGAATTAGTGAAATTCAAAAGCTCACTCCTAAACTACTCTGAGCTCATTTTGTATCAGGTATAAAAGACAGAGAAGCCAGAAAAGCAAATTTTTGTGCAAATCTGGCATAAAGGGCCCACAGAACTCGTACAATCGAAAAGCCAGGCCCTTATGCTAGTAATGATTGTACGCAGAATCTCTTTCCAGGGAGCTGGATGGCTTTTCATGTTACTCCGAAAAAGATAGGAAAGGGAAATAGGAAAAGAACATGAACAGTATACATGCAAATATGACAGGTTAGAAAAACAAGTGCTAACCAACAGGTAGAATGATCTCCTACAATAAGCTCCAAAAGAAGCAAGACGAAGAACCTTAGCTAGAGGCAGGACATCTAAAATTCATGGACATAACTGTCCACTGCCTTTTAAAGGAAATTGCTGTGTAACAGCAGATATCATCAGGACTTAAATGCCGGCCACCAACTGCTCCAATCTTATCATAGGGACTCCTTTCCAGTCACACATGAAAAGCAGATCCAAGAGCAGGACTTCAATGTGACACAAGGTGTCTTTGAACACACCATGTAGACATACTAAACATGAAGGAAGAGGCAAGGCATCCCATTGTTTCCCTTATTCTTTCCTTTCCTCTCCTCCCCCTTCTATTTTTTTTTTTTTTTTTTACCTGGAACTGATCAGATGTACATGTGTTCATCTCTGGTGATACAGGAGGTGTCTGTCCTATTGAAGCTATTTTTTCTGCTGCAGATATTGGTTTCAAAGGTTCCTTGGTAGGCTCTAACATGCCCTAAATAAAGAAATATATATATAAAAAAAAAAATCATAAAAAAACCCCCACATGTGGACACACACACACACTTTTATATATACCCCAAGAACTACAGATGCAAAAGTAGAAAATACATTACTAGGTAGTACTACCCCTACATTAGAGGCTTGGGAGTAACCATCTATCCCTGGGACACTTTCAGTGAGGAGGGCAGAAAGAGATGGGGCAGAGAAGAGAATCATCCTGGTTCCTTAGGCTTAAGAAACATTTTAGAACCCGTAACAGAAACCCAAGTGCTTAGCTGGAGACTGTTTACAACTTTCAGTAATGTAATTTAAGCTGGAGGAAACAGTCACTTGATAAGGTGACATCTTCTCCTACCAATTGTGTGTAAACTATTCCTGAAATATCAAATGGCCCCATCAGAAAGGCACAAGTGCATTAATTTTATTTCGACAATTAGGTAATTCAGAAGAAACAAGTCAAATTATCAGTTTGCAGAATGACAGCAAGGACAATAATTATTGACATGGAAATAAATGTATTAAAAAGCATTAAGAAAATACTTAAAACACATTTTCAATTTTAAACAAACTGTTCAAAGCTAAACTGCTCTATGATAACCATCTGGAGACTCTGGTGTTCCTGAATAAAATTGAGGCTGAGAAAGAGATCTATAGAAAGACCAGAGTTTGCACTGCGACATGCAAACCACCTCAGAACAATAAGGTATGAGAAAAGAAACCCCCAACTAAAACCATTTGATCTGCAACTAGCATGTTTTAAAATAATTTCAGGAAGCCAGCCACCAAGATCAGCTGTCCCACAAATGTTTCTACACCGTGCTAGGGGAGCTTAGAATTGAACCACGAGATAAATCAATTACTTTGGACAGTGGAGAAACACATGAAGCAATGTGGCAATAGAAAGCAGCACGCCACTTTGCTCTCACCATCATCTCTATCCAGCTTATTGTGTGCACAAGCATATAAAAAAATTAAGAGATAATTAATCAGCAACATCAATCTGTTGCAAAAAATAACTGCATGTGTTAAGTACAAACATAGTCTCGCTCACAAATACATTACAGGAAGAAAACAGCAATTGCTATGAGATGTTTTATCCTCTATATCAGAATACGAGTGCAAGAGCTGACCTTTGACAGAAAACAGCTCTAGAAACTGATCGTAGAAGTCACTCTACAAAATTAACCTACAGATCACATTTGTTTAAGATATACCAAAGAAAACTGTAATCCTTTTATTTTCCATTTGTGAATGACCATAAAAAAAAATTGTGTGTGTTTGTATGCATATATATACACACATAGGTTTCCAGAAAATCTGAAATGCCGAACAGGAATTACAGAATATTGGCTTAAGCGAAAACAGTTGATCTTACTGCACTACGTTACTTGAGTTTCCTTCCATCTACAGAAATCTAAATTATGCTTGCTATTTTTATGTAATACTTGGGGCAACACAACAATACCGGCTATGCAATGCTTTCTGTATGCATAAATAGCCTAATATACAAATGCGAGTCCTTTATTAATATGCCAATAACACTACAAAGCATTACTACGCATCCCTCTTGACCTCGGGATATTGAGATGCAATCAAGTAATTAACGGTCTGTCAGAGAAACAGTTGCACAAAGAGGAATGCTCGAGAGAGCTGAGAGAACTTCCTACACACGGTTCACGAATACTGTAACTATCCTGCAGTTCTCAACCTTCCTTTGAAGCATCTGGTCTTAGTGGCAGGGCTTCCCTGATGGCAGGTGCGGATGCGAATTGATGTTTTGATTAATTTCAATGTCCCTTTGTCGTTTTTTGCAACCACTGAACAATCTAGTTTCTTGTGTCAAGCTTTAGTTGACATTTTTACGTCCATACCTTATATTTAACAGTTAAAATTCAACAAGAACTTTTTATTGCTGCATACACATTACTTCAGTTGTTTTTTCCTTTTTTTTTAGGAAATGCCTCAAACTAAGCTTAGACTATCTAGCCCACCTTATTAGACAAATAGCTTGCTTTATGAAATGAGTAAATCAATAGTTTTTTCACTTAAAGTATCTGCTTGCACCCATACTGAAAACTATGCATCTGATGAGTCTTTTCTAGCATTTCTACCGATGCTTAAGCCATAACCGTACATAACAAAAATAGCTTTCAGCATACTTGGTGCTTAATGTTATTTAATATATTTCATTATATAATGTTGTTGGAACTATAACAAAAAGCAACACTAAAAAAGCTTACCAGTCCAGCAGCATACATGGGTACTATAACAGGTTGCTTCTTGTTGCCTGTAAAGAGCTGATAAAACAACAACAACAACAAAAATTTACTTAAGTGTTTCTGTGTCAGTGATAATACTTTTCCAATATTATATAATTTCCGTTAGATTAATAACAGAGAATAAATACTATGTTAAATATAGTACAATGGTTAAAAACTAAAGCAACTTTTAATACTAATAGGACTTATAAAAAGTTGTCAGATGGTCTGCCATGAAAAGCCATATTCAGGACAGTTACACAATTAAGAGACAAACATTCATACATAGAGACTTCCACCTGACTCTACATTTAAAGCAGCTCTATTATTTAGAAAGCAAGTTTTACTGACAGACTCACAATATTTCTTGTGTCGATTCCCAAGGAGCACAAAAGCTTTTTGTTGCTGTGGGAGCCACCCCACTGGTATCTCAGTCCATATGCATCATGGATATCCTGCAGCTCTGTCCAGACGTCCATCAGTTCCCTATACAGCCCGTCATAAATCAAGTTATCAACAGGAATAACAGCTTAGCAGCCTTGAATATTTATCCTAGTTTTTAATGCGACTTATTATAAATTTAAATTAAACTTACGCCCAAGCACAGAACCCAGGGGAACATAGTGTTCTGAAAACAGTTATAGTTCAAACTTATTGGGAAATGATGTCCACAGCAGACAGGACAAGGCCTACTTAAACTTCATAATCACATTAATAAATATAGCAATTTTTATCAAGTGTAACTAATAAGACATATTCTAATTAACTTGAAGACATCACTTAAAAGAAGATGATATGCTGCTAAGTTGATACGCTAAGTGAAATACTCCTGGCATATGTTGTCACTGAAAACAAGCATTCTGCTAGATAGCTAAGTTTTACTCAATAGTTTTTCAAAACGCTTGAATTACTGCTGTATGTTTTAAGTTCCCGAAGAAGACACGTTTCTACTTTAAATTAAGTTGGTTGCATTGTGGCTTCTTACCTGCCATCTGCCAAGGTGGCCTCAGTTGTCATCTGCTTTTCACCTGCTTCCAACAAATGATTCAAGGAACTTATTTCTTCTTCAATTTCGAGAACAGGCATGGAAGGAAAACAGACTTCAAATATTCGTTCCAGACGACTTAGCAATGTTGTCTGTATCAAAGAGCGAACACCTATGTCAAGTTTTGTTCACTTCTTTAAAAAAAAAGTAGTCCAAAATTATAAAAATAAGTTAAGATGGAAAATAATAGGTGGCTGATACAAAGTTTCACTTACCACAAAATACATAGTTGTCAGAGGATCACAAGACTTTTTCTAAGCACCAAGTACAAGCTGCTGGTTATTGAGAAACAGTAAAGATCTTGTCCTCTGCAAAGTGAGTTCTTACAGAAGAACTCACAACAGTTCTTACCAGAGCCACTCTTTCTTATAAATTAGCAGAAAATACGTGCAATAAGTATCAAGCTATATTTACTTAAGAAGTGTTGAAGTCTCCAAATTTACACAGCCTAAGGGCTTTATTGAACACTTTTTCAGCAAGCCTGGAATTGAACAATATCACTTCACATAATGATAATGCACTTCAATCCAAACGTGAGACGTAACGTTGATTCGGAAGACAGTTTCACTCATAAGATATACACAGTTAAAGGTCTCACAAAACGCAGCCTGATGTGCAACACGCTCATGGTGTGATAACAACTTCGAAAGTGGTAAGCAAAAACTATTTAGAGTCCAAAGACCGCACACTTCCTAAGAAACTGTTAGTAACAATGACTCGGATGTAGGAAAACTGCAACCCCCAGCTTCATTTGCTACAGTCCATATGATAATCGGGTATAATGCAGAAGAGTCAAGACTAAGGCATCTAAATATGTTGTCAAAAAAAATTCATAAAATTTGTTTTGTACTTCTCCAGACAAGACAAATCAAAACCCCAAAAAGCCAAAACCAAAGAAGAAACATTAAATGCCTCAGTTTCTTCCCCCAAACCAATTTGTATGTTTTTACACATTAGAGATTGCTTATTTAAATAGAAGAATTACTTTCCTCCAAGTAATTTCCCCTTCCTCCCATTCATGATTCAGACACTTGATGTTGAATGCTGTGATCCTTCAGGGGTCCGGAGACAACCTTGGGAATGTTTCTATCCTAGCCAAATAAATTAAAGAACAACAGGAACTCCACTAAACTTTCATTTCAGCTGCAGAAGCAACCAGCCAGATAGCAGTGTGGTTTGCATAACCACAACTTTATCAATGTTACTCTTGTCTGACGTTCTTTCTGCTGCCTTACATAATAATACAAACTCATACCAAGTGTGTGGAAATACAAATACTCAGAAGTTTTGTGGGAAGGCTACGGATCTACATTCCACGGTTTGGATAGACTAGGCGGGATTTTCTGCTTGTCAAAGTAGTTGCAACCGTGTCTTGATGTCACCATTACTTGAGCGACCCTCGAGAGAAAGGTAACTAACTTCAGCTTCTTAGAAAGGCAGACAGGGTTCTTAAGTTTCATAACATAGCAAACGTCTCCTGTTTTTCTCTCCACCAATGCCACAATCACTGCTCTTGGGTAGGATAAAGTCCCAGTGATATTAACAGCACATATTGGTACTAGTGGTTTCCAAGCATTTTAATTCCACAGCATGCGCTGGGACTTTGCAGCTGGATTAAATATTAAAAACAAAAAGACCCTCAAACAACCTTCCACCCCCATGGAACAAAAACAAAACAAAACAATTTTTTTTTTTAAGTAGTATAGTATATTTTCTTCTTTTTAAGTTCTTCCCTTACATTTCTGTCTCTTCTCTCTGTTGTATTTCCATACAGACACAGAATTCCAACTTCATTATAGCTCTGTGAACTGTCTCAGACAGACACACCACTGATGTGGCATATATTTTTGCCCCAAGCTCAACTCATTAAAAACAGGTAACCACCAAGCTCTTAACATATATTAAAAAGCACCAATTGCAAGATATGCTCATAAAAATGAAATTAAAGCCTTTTAAAATGTACTTATACTTTATCAGAAGCACCTGAATCTCTCTCTCCTTGCTAATGGAAGGAGACACAAGCCTGGCATAAAAGCAGTACTTCATCTTTTCTAGTTTGGGGATCCTCAACAGGCACTTTTTCCAATGCTCTACTGCACTGTGCACAGGGCAGCATCCAGCAGCTCTGACACCTGCTGTTCTACTGGGAAAATGGAAAAGAAACCGAGTGGGTGAAACTCCCACGAGCATCCTCCAGTGTCTGCTGGTATAGTCTTGCCAGCAGAGCCCTCCTGTGGAGATGCAGCGTATTCCAGCAGCAACTCTGCATTTACAAACATAAACCTCAAAGATTGGGGGTTTTTTGTTACGACTGAAATTATTTCAGGTTCAGAGAACCAAGTGAAAAAGTTACAGATTTTAATTAGACCAACTGATACAGTTGGGACAAACCATTATGTAGAGTATCTGCTTCATAACTATAATAGTTTTTTTACAACATTTCTCATTTGAATTTTTATCTGAAAATTTGCCTCGTCTCTTGACTCAATTAAGCAAACCACTGACCACGTCCATAAGCAAACATAGTACAGGAAACACAACAGAGAGGCAAATACCATATTATCATAGTGTCTTGATTCTGTATTGGAGTCAGGATGATGAGGTGGGAACTGGGAACCCTATTCAGCCTCTAACTGCAAAAAGCAGGAACATTAATTTGCTTAGAACATCAGCTCTACAGCTTTGCTGCCTATGAAAGAAAGGCCTGATGCAGACAGCCACCAGGTCCAGTTATTTGCAAAGCCTAATGTCAAAATGCCGTAAGTATTATGGATGTGAATTAGCATACCTGACTCTCTCTTTTTTTTTTCCTTTTCCTCTTTGTTAACTCATTGGTATATTCTGGCCACAATGGCTCATGTTCTACAGTATATAATTCTCCTTTTAATCATCTCTTAATGCCCAATCATTTTGACCATACTGTAAGTTACAATACTTGTCACATTGCTTGTATTTTGCATTTTGCGTTTGTTGAACAGAAATAAGACACTAATTGACAATTTTGGGAAGTAAAACTGAACAGTTTTCCAGATTCTACTGTAACGTTTCAGCAAAGTAAAGCATGCTCTACTTAAGTTTTAAAACTTTGCCTCCAGTATATAACTTGCCCTTATCTTAACATGAATAGCTGATGCTCACTTCATTTCTGTAATACAGCAGGAATACATATCCCCAGTGAAAACAAAGAGGCAGATGAAAGGTGCTGCATGATGAAAACAGCACGGCATCACATTTCCTGAGAAGGATCAACATTTGAGAACATGCTAGTGACTAAGAATATGCTCGATTAGGTAATGAAAGAATTAAGAGAAAGTATCTAAGAACCAAGCAGCATCTCAGTCAGCACCTAATTTCAAATTCGAGCTTAAGAATTGTGCCAAAGCTTCAGGAACAGTTTAATTATAGCATTCTTTACACTTCCTTTCATCTTTTCTGGATTTCCAGAAATGCTTAGGCCTTATTTATATACGCTAGAGAAGAACGGTTTCCATAGCAAACCAGAATAATTAATTCTATGTGTGCGAAAGGACACAGGGATGCTCATACAAACACACATCCCAAGGGCAGTGGCAACGAACCTAAAGGAAGCAGCTGAACTTGTTCTTCTAATTGGTAATGAAAGCCTGCGGTCATAGCTCCCTGGCATAAAGGGTATTACTAAGATTTTTGAAATTAGTGTAAATATCCACCTTTTACAAATGTCAGTCTGTTGTTCACACAAAACAGACTGTAAGAAAATATTACTTCTGTCATACGCAGTAGTGTCACGTCTTTCGTTGTGAAAAATCTTGGGGAAAAAAAAAAGGCACAAAAGGAAACAAGACCTTTCCTCCACTTTTCATGTCACTAAAAATAATTGATACCTGAGTGTTCTGCACTGCTATTTGAGAAAAGTAATTCTTAAAGGCACTTACTGAAGATGTAAAGAAAGGCTACAGCTGCCATTTTACAAATTAACCACGATTCTCCAAACAGGCCCATAGTTTCTGGGAAAGAATAGGAGTTTTTTACAAAACACTTCAGATACATAGTAATCATCACCTGAAACAACAACAATATCACAGATGTAACAGACTTTCAAGTGAGAATGATAACTACAGGATTAAAATTTATCTCCTTGGCTGTTTAAATAGGGGACAATGCCCAGCCCTCAGAGCTGAAAGGCCAAAGTACTCGCTTTACAGAATTTGTTTTTCTCTTCTTCACCCCCATGATACTACAGAATCAATGAACTTCTTCAGTGCAGCAAACCTACACTGCCCACCCAGCACACTACATCCTCCCCAGCCACCTCCATATGAACTCACCGGCAACAGGTGACTGCCTTTCTTCAGAGCTTTGAAAAGAGGGGATACTAAAACTTGTCATAAAGACACCATACTTGGGCCACAGCTGATAGGAACACCAGTTTTCACCATATCACTGCTGAAATTTCAGGGAACTCTGAGCACAAGGGACAGGGGAAGAAACTCACTTCCCTCCACAGTCACAATCACACATGAGCAGTGGGGCAGAAATGAGAGCTCCCCCAGTGACCTCCTCATCATGCTGGAAGCTCAGGGGTGCAGCGGCACTTTGCCTCCTTCCTCCCCATTTCCCATGAGAGTGGACAGCCCCATCCCTCAATGCAACCCCTCATCTCCCCCATCCCACTCTCGCTCACAACCCGCAGCATCCCTGGCAGCCTTCAGAGATGCTTTAAGAAGAGGGAGAATCCAAAGGAGAGCACACCTTCAGCCCTCCTTCTCCTGCTGCCACGAGGATGCAAGACTCAAGATCTGTGCTGTTTTCCATTTAACAAGCACAAAACTGGAGGACCTACGAATAAATAAAGCTAATGTAACAGATACATTTTTGAGACTATTTAGATATCTGATAGAAAAACATAAGAAAGGAGACAGAAATGAGCACATGAAGGATCCAAGATGTTAAATGCATGATTTAGGAAAGGAATAAAGTCCATATGGCTTCTAGTTAGAATTCAGAAGACGAGTGAAGGCTCTCAAAAAAACGGCAGAACAAAGCTCAGGGGGCAGAAGCCAAAACAAGAAATGGATTAACTAGAGAAATTTTATTTATTTATTTTTAAATCATAAACCCACTGCTCTAGAGAGTGCCTAACACAGGTATTTATGACTATTTTAACAAAATAAAGCAGATGCTAAATGAGAAACTCCCTTTGCTGTGTTTCTTTAACAATCAAACCATATTTTCCAGCAACAGCTTTGCCAGTGTGGAGCTGAGTCACCATATGCTCCTGTACCTTCACCACACAGGGACTTTTTCTTGTGTGTGTGATTCTTTTTTCTTCTTTTATTTAATTTTTCATTCTTTTTTCGTCTTCAAGAGATAAACAACATGGCCATGCAGATAACACAGGGGGGTTAAGACACTGATTTCAATGGATGCAACTCACCATGGGAACATACCAAACAACTTCAGTGGGCCTCAATCTTTTGGGCTCAAGCATTAAGCAAAGCTAACAGTTAATTAAACACACTTAAGCAAACAAACGAAGTTCCTAGTTAAATGGGGGCAGTTTTTTTTCTTTGGAAAGTTTTATGGACTGCTTAAACTAAGAATCCCATTTGCCTTCCACATAGCAACAACTCCCGAGAAAAAAATGAGAAGCAAAGCTTACAAAGAACACTAGTTTAACTTCTCATGATTCAAATGCAATGGTTTTTCTCCACCAGCCTTAAAAAGCAGGTAAATTTAAGATGGTGCCATAAATTTCTTAGAGGTAAAAAATTATTCTCCACAGCAAATCAGAATTTTTTCATTTTTATTACTGCAGGTAATTAATAATGGAAATACTGGTCCTAAACTGAGATTTACAAGCCAAGAAGAGGATGCCACAAGAGCTAAAAACCCTTACTAACATAGAAAGAAGAGTAAGAATTTTTACAATAATTTAAAGAATTAAAGAAGGCAAGGATAGTCCTGGATATGCCAAAATAATTTTTAAACAGTAACTATAAAGGTCTTAAGCTCAGCTGCAAAGCAAATCTGAAAATTTAGTGTACTGAGAAAGAAGACGACGACTTCTCTGCTCTTTTTATTGCTTGATATAAAAGAGTTACAAACTGCAGGGAAGTTCAGTGTAGAAACGTGAAGCAGTCTCCCTCCTTCTTGATGGGAGGCTCGCGCATTAATTCTCTATCAGCTGAAGAACATATCAAATCTTGCATTTTCCATGCAGGCAAAGTAAAGTTCATCAACTATTTACCTAGACTATACAAAACTTACTCCAAATTTCAGTTGGTCATGTTATCTAGTGGTGTTGTATTAATTTTTCAGTCGGGATCTGAGAGGAAGTATGGTGGACAAAACCTATGTGTACAAGATGCAAAATGATTTTGTTCTGTGGAACATAAACAGAAATGCTAAAACAACCCCCTCCCAAATGATTTTTTTTTTTTTTTTGTAAGATCCACTTAGCCAGCCTGTTCTGAAATACAGCAATTATGGACTCACTTTAATGGTCTGTTTTTCACTGTTATTCAGCTGCACATACTTAAGAACTGTGCTATGGACTTAAAAAAACCCAGACCTTTCCAGACAGATATATTTACACTGCAAGTTGTTTCCCAACTGTCTGAACTTAATTTAGCCAACACTACCTTAATTTATCTTAGTGAACTGGGAGGCTTAAGTCTTTATGGTCGTAATTACTTTTTCCAAGAAGATGACTTCATTCATTGCCCAAGACAAAGTACTCTCTAAGTAACAGTGATCTAGGGTTTTCTTTGTCTTGATGCATACCTGTGGC
Source organism: Pampusana beccarii (assembly GCA_013399365.1). Classification (NCBI taxonomy): domain Eukaryota; kingdom Metazoa; phylum Chordata; class Aves; order Columbiformes; family Columbidae; genus Pampusana; species Pampusana beccarii. The sequence continues at coordinate 293,918 of VWYH01004590.1, forward strand.
TTAGTAACTGTACATCATCCACACTATCTGATTAATCTGAAGAGGTATAGCCCCTCAGCACAGGCTCTCTAAAAAGCAAAGGATCTTAAATTCCACTTTGAGGACTGTTCAGATATCCCTTCCTCCCTTTTCCAGGATTTGTTAAGTCTCAGCTATATCAGGGAAGGGTTTTTTGCCTTCTAATCAAGCCACTATTAATCTCTTTCTCCTCTAGCAACGCCTATACTCCTTGAACACAGCAAGGCATAACTGTATTACCCACCCACGATTACCACAGGTAAAAACTGCTTCTGTGCTTTGCTGCCTAAGTCCTATACGTATTCTTAATGCACAACGCAGCAGAGTAACACCCTCAGCTGACTCATGCTCAACACTATCTCATGGGAAAAGCTGTGCTATGAGCCTTATGTTCCTTATAAACATAACTCAGGAGCGCGTTACATCACCACATAAAGGTGGTCAATGCATATGGTACAGTGCAGGTTCACTCAATGCTTGTTAGATCAACGAGTTCACCCACCGCTACACCCTAAATCAGTTTTAATGAACACAAAGGCAAATTTATATTTAATGCAAACCCACAGCCATACTGAAACCAAGTATTACATATTTTCCAGCCGAAGACAGACACTAAATGATTAAGGTATACAGCAGTATTACCGTGGGTTCAAATAACAGTTTGCGTATCTGTGTCCATCAGCCTTTGGAACTGGAACCTTTCCTAAGGGGTTACAAATTCTTTCAGGCATTTTATCTGAATATCATGATACCATGTCCTTTTTCTTCTCCTCTCCACCCAGCTGTTCCACTACTGAATAGAAGCGGTCAGCATGTTACAAATCCTACGCTTCAGATCATGTGCGGGATTCAGAGAGACTGAGATCAAAAGCAAAAAGACATAATAATCTTTTTGTCACTACATGTAACTACATAAGGCTATTTTTGTGACCTATTAACTTTCTTTTTTTATAGTCTATACATTTTAAGAAAAACTGGATTTATTAGTTGAATTCTAGCAAAGTCTAATTTTAATTAAATATTATACCAAACCTACAATCTCTAAACAGTTTGCCTGTTTACAGTTTACATTATGATCAAGACCACATTCAGAAAGCAGAAAATTTTGCTGCTGCCTCTATATCCAGAATACACAAACTAAGGAAACAGAAAGGAAAATACACGGTAACCATCGGCAAGGGAACTTGAGCTACTTGTAAATAACTTTTGTGTTGCATTCTGGCTGGAAAAAATTGCCATATACACCATTTCCATATTTAAAAGTAATGCTGCTGGCTAAGTATACAAAAGCCGAAAACTGAAAAATGAAGAATTACATCAGGGTCATTCTCTTTATACACCATTCAAAATTATTTCACTACCACATTACAGTGACTCTCCTAGCCTCAACATTACAGACTAGGTATATACAATATCTCGTAAACGATCCCAGTTCACCTTTAGCTTATGCCGAGGTCTCAATTTTCACATCTATCTCAAGTGTCTAGCACACGTAGTGTTTCTCTCTTGCACAGCCTGCTCCCTTCAAATCAAGTTGCTACAGCAAATGCTTTTTCATTCTGCTAGCAACACAATGATGCAAGTGATCTGCACCTCCCTACCCCTCTTTGGTCGGGGTAATAAAAAAACCTCTGCCCACCTACCTCTACCTAGCATTATTTTGGATGTGCTTCTGCTTTTGTATCAAACAGCTCCAGAAGTCAACTTTTAATACATGGGAAACAGAACATAAGCAATTTTTTTAACATAAAATGGTTTCAGTAGATCCTTCCAAAACTTAAAGCACCTACAAAAACCAAAGTAACTTTTGAAAATGTGTAGCTATTGTGTTAACTGGGGAAAAAAAAAAAAAAAAGAAGCAACTGTCATTACAATGCTAAGGAAACCATTGCAACAGAAAAAACATACCCAGCTCAACTTCCTCTACAGCTTATTTGTGTAAAAAATTCTCTGAGTTCTACTTCCTCACTGGCAGGGGAGGCAGAACATCACTTTATATCCAAATGGTCGCAACTGGCTGTAGTATAAAGAGCAGGAATTAAACGAAAAATTAAGTCTTAAAATTTGCTTTACAATCTAACCAAACTACCATACGACTTCATGACAGATCACCAAAGAACCTCCATTGTAACTTGGCTTTTATCTTTTGTTAAGGCAGACTTGGGGAGGGGAAAAACAAAACAAAACAACCCCCAGAAAGTCTGAAGGTTCTGCTTTTATAAACATCACATTCAGAAGGGTTTTCTATCGAAACTCCATCATAAAATTACAGAAAATTGTAGTAAAAATAAATGTTTGAAACATTCAGACTATCCCTTAAAAGCATGATTAACTAGAAAAATGGATGATTTACTAGAATTATCTCCCCGCCCCACTTCTTTGTCAGATTCTGGACAGTCTTTCAAGCGGCAATAGGAACAATTTAGATTAATTGCACTAATGACCTTAGTACTCTTCAAATTTACGTGTGAGTGACCAACAGAAGAGGTAACAATAGATTTGTCCTTTCAACTCGAAAAATGGACCCACACATTCAGGTGATGATGAGCACGGTTTTGCGTAGGCACAAAAATCCACCTGCAGGTTCACTTGTGAGCCTTTTTTTTTGGCTCATGAAGCCACTTTGAAATTTGTGTGTGTCGGTCATCGCGCAGAACAGAAGCAGAAAATGTCAGGAGCTTGGGACCACATCTTTAACACGACAAGAAATCAGCACTAAGTCCCAAAAGCTCCATTCTACTTGCTGATGCTTGCAAAGTTCCAGCTGGCACAATTTTCTTCTGAAAAGCCATTTCACATGTCACCTGTCACAAAGGGAAAGAGGCTGGGCTGTCACCAAGCCTACACAAGGTCCTGCAAGGAGGAACTTACCTCATTTCCTTTTATTGCCAGAGAAGATCCAAACCTTTGAGACACATACTAACCACTAACACTCTTGATTGCTGGTGTTGCTGCATGCTTCAAAAAGACAAAGCATACTCTGAACTACTCACATGGGATGATGTGATTAAAAAGAAGCATTGAAAAGAATTTTAAACTCAAATTGTTGTTCTCCATTTTGTAACAGTAATATTAAAAATTACGTATAAACAGGCACAGATCTCAGAGATGACTGGTGAAAAACCTAGGAGGGAATTAGTTAGGAATGAATACACCCTTAGCAACTAAGGCAGATAAACCCAGGGGGTGGGGGTAAGAAATAAATCTACTTCACCCTCCCTGAAACTTCTAATTAGAAATAGCAGCAGCTTTAAGAAACCATCAGTCCTATTTTTGTGGTGTTGCTATAACACAGAGCGAGCTTCCCACAATTAACGTACAGAGACTTATTTTTAACTAACTTTAAATGCTTAACTTTCCAGGAGCTGGAATACCAGGGGCTGAAAACCATAGGTCATATTTTATCGTGCCCTCTGCTCTAAGCAAATGAGTGCAGCTATTTAGAAATCAAGTCGTCATTTTAAATCAGATTTTGAAAATATGATAGAGAATGGTGATGAAAAATTTCGGGAACCAGTAATCTCAGCTTCCAGTCACACCACTAATTTATGAAAAGGCAACATCAGAATGCTCCCCTCAAAAGGCAGTAAACCATAAAGCAAAGGAAGAACTATCACAGGCTCTGAAAAGTTTATGACGACTTATTCCTTTGATCAGTTTATGTAAAGGACCGCATACAATCATCAAAACAAACACATACAAGGTCCAGCATACACCGCTCGTTTTTCTGCAGGAAGTAAAAGTGCAAAACACACAAAATGCAAACCCAGCATACTATTTCATAACAGCTCGTCTCACCCACCAAATTAAATTTCACCCACAAGACAAACAAGGACTATCCAAACATTTGTTGTATGCAGAAACAGGAACCAGGAAGAGCTGTATGCACAGGAGCAGAACAGCACTGAAGAAAATCAAAATCACCCTTACCTGAACTGAAGGTGCTGGCTCTTGAGATTGCTTGCTGGTAGTTCCTTGGAAAGATGATAAAGCACAACTGTCAGTCTTGTGTAATACTGGACCATCAATCCTAGCAGATGCATCTGTCCTATGTGACTGCCATGTCTCTTTTCTGTGATGAGATTCACCAGCTTGCTCATCTCCAAAGGCAGCCCAAGAACAGCTGTCTTTTTGTTCATCTTCAAAAGCATTCCAGTCCGTAGCCTGGTTACAACCTGCTGAACTGAAGTCAGCAAAGTCGTCAGAGTCCTGGAAAGCAACGCTCTCATCCTGAGGTTTTGGCACCGAATCAAAGTCTCCAAACTCACTATCATCACCATTTTCTACCTCAGTAGTGTGCTGGAAGTTTAAGCCTGAAGTTTTACTGGTAGTATCACATTCTAAAGTGTCAGCAGTCTGATTTAATTCAGCCTGATCCAACCTTGCTGGCTGCTGAGAAACAGTACTTGTGTCCCTGAATTCACCAAATTCATCATTAGGTTCACTAATATGTGCAGGCTGTTCAGAAGTTCCTTCTAAATCTGGAGCATTTATCGATTCTTGAGCATTAACGAAGGTGGGAGATGCATTGCTGACTGAACCAAAATCACCAAAATCATCCTGTGTGTCACTGCAAGCTACAACTTCAGTACTACTTCCACCATTCTTAAGACCTTCTGAATCACTCGATTTTTCTCCTGCAAGATCACAGCTTAGGCTTTGGATCTTATCAACTTTGATGTCCTCTGTTCCCAAAGAGTCATCAGGCTTAGTAAAATCTTTGCCATTCTCTATGCCGTGTTGTCTTCTCCTCCCACTGTGTTCTCCATTTTCAGTAGTGCATATTGAACTTCCAGTTGTTCGAGACGTACTAGAAATTGCAAATTCATTATCTTCCAGTGCTGATGGACTCTGTTCACAACTAATTTGTGAAATCCAAACCTGTTCTTCAATACAAGTTACTCTGTTTATTCTGTTGTTGTCCTGAATGCTCAGAGAGCCTATTTCATTAACAACACTACATATTGTAGGTCCTGTTCCCTCTAAATGGATTGTTTTTTTGTTTGAGAATGTAGCAAAATCTGCAAAGTCTTCACCTGAGCTGGGCATTGAGTTCAAATTTTGCTCAGTACTATGGGTGCTAACAGTTTTCAGTCCCTTTGAGTCACCAATACTGTCTAGATCTTCTGTTCCCTGAGGATTTACAGGGTCCGATGCTGCAAATCCGTTTGTTAGAATCTCTAGACATGGAAGTTTCTCACCATTACAAGTGTCTATTTGCTCATCCTGGCTCTCAACTGCTATACCAGTTTGAATGACACAAGAAGAAAAACCCTCCAATTTCCCAGTGTTGTCTCTTTGCTCTCCTCTTTTGTTTACATCTTCTAAAGCAGTACCTGAAGTTCTAAACTTAGATTTTTCTTTGCTGGTACTAACAGCTGATGTATCAGAAAGTTCCTTAGTAAGAGCAGGAAGCTCCGCAATGCAGTCTTTATCTTTAACATTTTTAACAGATGTGAAAGTTGCAATGCTAGCTACGTTGTCAGAATAATCATGGAGTGGGATGAAATGATTTGTGGGTATAAACTCCTCCTTTGGATGACTGTAGTCCGGCGTATCAAAATCAGCAAAAGCCACACCAGCAGTGCTTACACCAGAAAATCCTCCAAATTCTCCAAATTCATCTTCATCATCATCATCTGCTCCATTGTCTAGTGGTGGAGGGGATGAAGAGTACATTCGAATAATGTCTGGTTCCATTGTTTAGTTTCACTTCAAAGTTAATGTATTTCTACAAAAAAGAAAAAGGATATTAGAATTTGGCTGATTTTGTCATCTTTCATATTTTTTATATTTATTTTTTCACATTTTATTTTATAATTGTGCATACAGGTCATGTCCATACTAGATATGAGAAAGGAACATTTCCTAAAACCATTCTTTTGTTTTAGGAATAACAAAGAATCTACTGGGGACAGTTCAAGCCTCTTGTAAACTACTACATGATCGCATTCTCAGTAGACAATGCTGAAATGCCAGAACATGAAACACATTTGTCTTGAGCTGTTTTGCAACACGCCAACACAACTAAATTGAGTTTTAACTCATCAGTTCTCTGCCTCCTGCCACCAGCAATTCGTGAAACAGCCCATGACCCTGGTCCATCTTTTCCCACACTCATCAGTGTGCTCAGCTGACTGTGCAACAGAAACTAAGCCACTTGATGGACAATGCCATGTCATGTACTTAAGGCAGCTTTAGACAGTAGCTCCAAAGACTCTGAAAGGTGCTTCCTTAAGCTTAGGTGGAGGAAGGAACTGCTGCTACAATCACTAGCTGTAACCTGCTGCTCTACTGTTTAAGTTTCTTTTTACGAATTCCTGGGTTTCTGTTGGGTCTCCCCCTTCTTTGGATTTCATAACTGCGAGCCCACGTGTGCTGTCGCCACAGCCAGCTTTTGTCTTATGAACCGCCGGTTGGGAAATGCCATCATGAGCACCAGCAAAGCCTTGAGCAAAACGAACTTCTCCATCAAAGCTTATCCGCAAAAGCAGAACAGAGTAAGATTATCCATAAAATATTTAAAGGCAAATCACTAAATCAGAGGGGAAAAAACAAAAAGAATAAAGTATTCCCATGGCCTAGATAGAAATAAATTAAAGACTCCATCTTGACATTGCAAACCATTACAGTAACAAGCAAGGCATGGATAGAAAATTATCTTTTCTAATGAGTGATCTTGATTTTTTTTTTTCAATATTGTGTGCAATTAATGAAGCAACAACTACTACTATTTATAGATTCGAAATTGTACACATCAGTTAACTAGTTCATACCTTAGAGCCCTTAAACTGAGAGCTACAACCAAGCTCTTTCAATTTCAAATGAAACCTGTCATGAATAAACCGTAACAACACAGTAAGCACTATCTACAGAAAAAGAGTGAAAACAACCTATAAATATTAGCAAAAATTTGAATTTCTAACCACCAGAATAAGTGCAGACTTTACAATATTAATTCTGAAAGGCAGATAAAACATGACCCTTAACTCCAACATCTTTAGCAAACAACTTTGTACATGCACCTAAAGGACAGCACACAAAAGGTATAGTAACAACAACAAACGAAGCTCTGCAGTTCTTCTCAAGCACAACATACCACAGCATTTAAGCCAAACAACTCTTGGTATTTGCCAGGAAAGTCTGGCATCTTTATGCCGACTAACGTACCTACAGGTTTTTTTTAAGGGTATTTTTCAGTTATGAAAGAACATCGTGCTTATCAGATGAAACCATGAAGTAATTTGTAACATCACATGCGAACTGAAGAAGACTGCAAAGGAATTTTGTTTAGAATAATGAATAAGTTGTCAACAAGCTCCCACATGGCTTACTCAGCACCAGCTGCTTCACAACGTATTTGACAGAAGAGCTTCACTCAACCCAGAGGCCTCATCTTTGAAGAGGACGCTCCCTTCTACATCAAGGTCTAGCAACTGCTGTTTAATGTCATACATGAATGCAAAGATTCTTTCCAAGATGTCTGTAGAGCATAACCTTGAGTTCCCACCAAGATTATTCCAACCTGTCCACCTTTCAAGCTTCTGGGTTTTCAATCTACTAACTACTTCTTTTTTGTAACTATCAGGGCAGCCATTCCTCACTTACATCCAAATTTTCAAGATCTACTGTGGCCAACCACCAACACTAAGATGAAACACTGGGTATATCCAGACTACAATTGCTTTTTGAATGTTTTACTGCAGAGGAAGATCCATGTGCTATACACAAATATACACCCTGGTAGGTGGACCTGCTGTTTGCTCTTTTGTAGGAAAAACAAACAAAAAAAGGCCGGTCAGGTAGATATTGGAATATATTAGCTGTGCTTATCTCGAGGTACTTTATCGTGGCAACAGCACTGAAGTCATGGAGGTGTTGGTTCAACAGTAAATGGCATTTTGTCTGGAATTTGTAACTCCTAGGGTCATGAATCAGTAGCTTTTTAGTAACACTGACATTTAGGAGAAAGCACAGAGAAAACTGCATCAATAGGGATGGGACTCACTTTCCCCCTCTAATTCCTGGAAAAGGGAAAGGACTCTTTTTTTTTTTTTTTTTTTTTTTTTTTTTTTTNGTTTATTTGCTTACAACAAATAATCTCGTAACTAATTTTGAGTTCATGAGTCTCCAGTTGCATCTCAATAGACAACAGCATAAATTTATTATTAAACCTCCCGAAATTCAACAAGAATCGTTACATCTATTTGGAAAATTCAGTTGACACAGTATGTATCACTTTAGCCCATGTGACAAAAGCTGAAGACACTGTGAAGGCAAGAAACTAGTTCTTGAAACGAAGAAAAAAACCCTCAATGCTATTTCAAGCACAGCACTGACTGGATATAAACTTTCATCACCCCAGAAGTAAAAGGAGCTTCAACAGAAACAATGAAATGGCTGGTAAGAAGGAAGGTGAAAACATGAATCCTACAATAAACACCCCTGATCAGCTTTTGGGGAATAATACTGGAGGATGGGATAAGCAGCTCCTTGACCAAGAACAAATACTATGACTGAAGCCATCGCAACCTCATCAGTAATTTTATCACATGATTAGATGCTTTGTTTTTCATTAGGCAGAGATGAACAAGCCCTCTAAAACACATCTCCAAAGCCATTTAGAAAGAAAATAATTTAAAATAGAAAAATAAAAATAAAAAATAACTCCAAACGGATATAGGTCAGATTATTCTTATTTTGAAACAGTTTTACAATAATCAAGTCATGCAAACAATCCTATTCAGGTAAAAAGGAGATTAAATCTAGGTAGACCACCCTCCTCTCCCCCAGAAACCTTATTTTTATTGATGAGAAGTCATGAGATGGGGAGGAAAAGGCTGAAGACAGAAGCAACCTCAAATATGTTTATATATTTGCCAGTTGAAAACAAAAGAGAATGACATTAAAATATAGTTCTACTGATTCAGTAATAAAACAAATTCACGTTGTACTCCTACAGCATAAAGTTTTCTAAAATCCTGGAAAGCACTTTGATCAGCTGCAACTCTTCTGCTTGGCTAAGAAGCACCACCAGTTCAGTGGCCTACCTAGATTACTAGAGATTTATAGATAGGAATTACATGCAAGAGGATGCTGATAAGCCTCCTAATGTATGCATTATATAGGCTACTATTACTTAAACTAAATAAAAAACTACAGTCATCACAACTCGGACTAAACAATAAAGCCTAGAAGTTGTTTTGTACTGTATTTCAAAGATGTATCCTGATACTATGAAACAGAGGCCTTGAAAAAAACTGCTGAACCATCCCATTAAAAAGAAAATTTGTCTGTATGTGTCACCAACAGCATGCATGTTTCATTTTATTTTTAAATCTTCTCAGATTTATAGGCTTGGATAAGTTGATTTTCACTTGACTTATTCAAAACACCACATTCAGCTCTGTATTAGTAACTGCTCCACCACTTGACAGCAGAAGATCTTATGCAAGAAATGCCAGCAAAAATGAATTCTTAATCTGCACTGGACATACTTCCATATATTATCCATCATAACAACTCTAGCCATATTTTTTGTTGACCATTTACTGTATGATTATCTTAACTTCAGCTAAAAATAAATCATAGAGTTGAGAAAATCCTTAGGGGCGAGGATGTTTTCTACAAAAAAAAACCAAAACAAACCAACAAAAACCCAAGCAAAACAATTTGCAGCATTCGGAAAACAAACTAACGTGAGAGCAGCAAACATCACAGTCAAAGGGAATTTACCTACAAGACTCCTTTTCTCTCCAGTTAACACAAATACAAGCACAGGCCAAAGATAATGTGAAGAGGCTGCACAGGGGGTGAAACAGACTGCCAAAGCCCAATAAAACATGTAGGAAGGTCTCTGACCATCTAAAAATTTTCCTGCAATTTCTGCCACAGAGAAGAAGCAACTTCCTTCAATTTATCATTTCAAAGCACTTTCAAAACATCAGAGAGATCATTTACACAGCAGCAATCCAGTAGCACAATACTCTGTTCCAGATATGCTTCAGTGACAGTTGCCAAAACAGGATCTGCAAGGAACATTAATTGTGCATTTAGAAGTCTGATCACAGGTTTGATAATATAATGCATGCTTAATCTGTTTAACCCATAAGAACCAACTGCATAATCGACTGTATGGAACTGTGTATATATTTCGGACGATGTTACAGCTGTATTTTAAGAGCCTAAGTTAAAGAGCTCCAAAACGTATGAGTCTGTTTTATAGAGAGTAAGGTTATGTTAACACAATGTAATAGCTGTTTACAGAACTAAAAAGAATATCATACTCAAAGTGTAACAGAAGGAAAAAAATAAATCATACCAGTATTCCCCGTCCCTTTGACTAATTACTGATTTTTTTTTTAAATGGGGCATAATCCCAATTCTCCTTGCAATATAAAAAACAGCATGGGAATTTTTAAGCTTAATGTAGTTTTCTTTAGAAAGAATTTCATTACAATCCCCCTTCTCGACTTTCAAAAGCGTTCCACCTGCCAACCATAAGCTATTGAACCAAGTTCATTATCATCCACTGGAACATTAACATTGTGAAAACCCACAGGTCTGACAGAAGAACAACTTGGTTCATTAATCTATTTAGTTAATCCCTGCTTTGTCTGGCATCTCTAATAGGGGCTAAGAGCTAGAACTGTGGCTTCATCTTTCGTAGTACTTTATACCCAACTCAGACATACTCTTGGTCGAGCCATTAGGTTATACAATTTTGTAAAACTGGCATTTCAAGTGATTAACTTAAAATGTGATTTAACTCAGAGTAGAATTTGAACCAATCTTTGACCAAAATGTAGATTATTTATCTTCCCCATATTTTTGAGGGAACCAGATCTCAAATTTAAAAGTCAGCTAAGAGTTAACATGCTCTTTTGCACTTCTCTGTTCATTTCAGCCTTCTGGAAACATGCAAATTTTCAACAAATGGAAACCACCAAATTTTCCAGTACACTATATAGTAAAGATTCTTCTCAGAAGGAAACTGCTAACAGTTTTTATTCGCACATAATAGAGCAGCTACTTCTATGATTTGCAATATGCACCAACCCAGGTTTCTGGTATCAGACCTTACACCTGGAAGTGAAGAATCTTAAGTGTTCGTATTAGACTGGATTATTTTAGCCACAGTCACAGATTTGTGTTGACAAGTGCGAGCAAGTTTTTCAGAATCACAATAGCTTAATATTAGACTGATGACAGATTTCCATCAATTCCTCATGACATGCAGTTGTCCAACATTTTCCAGAAAAAAAATAAAAATTAAAGAACTGTGTTCTCTTTCAGATGCCATTTCCTAGTCTTTCACCTGCTGAAAACACCAGTTAACTTCCTTGCTTCTATGTGTTTCTGTATATTCATACTTTGATACTCATTATGACAGAATTTCACAAACAAGTATCAGTATCATAAATAAGACCCCTGTTAAAGTCATGCTATAAATGTAATTCACCAGTACACTCTGAGTACACATTGACATTTTACTTTAAAGAAAAAAACAAATTGCTGGTTATTTTGGTCAGAGCCAATTCTGTTACTGCAGCTCTGAGTTTAAACTTTTTTTTTTTCCAAGGTCACAAGAATTTAAGAATGCAACTCAGGTTAATTTAAAACAAACAAAGAGAAAAAAAAGAAATCGGCAGTGCTGGAAAAGATGAAGGGTTGTAGTTGACTTGTAGTTGACTTAAGTTTTGATAGCTCAAGAATTCAGAAAGACAAAATGTATAGCCTTCTTTTATCTCATTTCACTAACCAGGTTTCTAAAACATTTACTATCAAATCAAGGTGTCTTATTACTTGCTTGCAGTAAGTAAATAGAGAATAATGTTTGCTTTCCTCATGCACAGATCACATCCTTGTTTGTTACCTTTTTGTAGAATAATAGCAACATTCTAACAAAGACACTGCAACAAAGAGAACAATGCAATTACAATACACAAAAGCAGGTATAAATAGTTCCTTCTCTGCCTATCTTCTAAGGCAATACTTGAAATAGCATGTTTGGCTCTTACATAAGACCTAAAAAACTGGGAGGCCACAAAAAGTATCTCTATATACATACCTGAGGCATGTGAATTCAAAAGAAACTCCTTGTAAAGCAGAATGTTCACTTTAACTTTAGACAAACGTTAGCAAAGCATAACCTGTCGGCTGTGGATTATTCTGAAAGCAAAACTGAATTAAGCAACCCATCCCTTAAAGCATAAAGAAAATAATCAGAAATGGCATGAAGAAGATCTCCATGACAGAAACAACAATGTTACTGAAATGCCCTAAAGTAAAAGCCTTGCAATGGCAAGGAGATGGATTCAAGTCATTAGCTGCAAGCATCTGATCTTTCCAAAAACATTTAACTCTTCTACTGGAAGTGAATTCCTCAAGCAGAAACCAAAAATACCAGATTTAGACTTCGCATTACAGCAAAATGTTGGCTTCTGGTAGGAAAAGCTGTCCTCTTCTGTTATATCTTTGCCTATTCATTGGCCTAGGAACAATGGAAATGGATTTAGAGTGTTTCTGCATCTGAGAACTTATTTCTAGATGGGCCATTGCAAATGAGTAGAGCCTGTCAGTTAAACAACATTCCTACAACCCAAATCTACTCCAGAAAGAGAGTCACTGTCCACACTGAAATCAATATGTTTTTAAATTGCTTAATAAGTTTACTTTTATTTTTGGAATAAGTTACCAGCAAACAAAACACAGCAAGAAAATGTTTACTTCATAGAGCCTCCAAGAAATCAATGTTTTCGATTTTGAACCTAATGCTCTTACAGCGAGAAGGTCCATTACCCAAAGCAGGAGTTTCAGAGCAACTATTTTTCACTTCGACATACATGAGTTGAGGAAAACAATGTTCTTCAGTTCCAATGCAGCCAATGTATCTAAGCCTTACTTCTCATTACCTGGCATTTTGAATTAATCAATACCACGGTACATTAGTGTGGTTTCAACAAACACCAAAGATGCCAGACACCTTCTATTAGAAAGTATTGTATGTAAAAGGAATGTTAAAGTAACAAAACTCAGGAGACTTCCATGGATATTCAGGCACTTATCTCAGGCAGCTCATTCTTCCCGCCCTCCCCAGGCCAGCAGTAAACACCAGGTACCCTCAGATAATCCAACCTGTGCAAGATTCAAACCTCTCGGAGGACAGCACTCCTCTTCCTCTCATCACCAACAACACAGGAAGACTAAGTTAAGTGGTATAGCTGTGAAATGTAAACAGATCTTGGATATAATTGTCTTCCTTCAAATTTTGTTAGATTATATAAAGGGGCAATCAAACACATACTTTCAGTACCTGTGCTGTTTCACTTCTCTCTGTTTCATTTTGGCTTAGCTGTGGAACCAGAGGAACATTTGAAAAAATACAAATCTAAATCTTGCGTTAATTTATTAAACTCTTTTTTTTTTAACCCAAGAATAACATCACTTCTCTAAAACCAAAAGACCAGGTTATTTTTACAAACCTACTATAAGCAAAAAAATTTAATGGTTCAACTCTAAATCTACTGAGCTGCTTTAACAGCTGCAGATAAAGACACTGTCTGTACCTAAATCCGTAAACAGTGGGGAAAATGTTACAAGAACAAGCATGTTTTTAATTCCTATAGGCAAACACATCTGGCTGGGAAAGTCAATCAGGTTTAAAATCTGGCTCAGTGAGAACACAATATTTGTGTCCAATGTACAGCACACATCCACACAATGTGTAAAGACAGATGTCGTAACTAACACATAGCTGGGATGTTTGCATTCTTATAATTTCTTAAATTCCTTTTAAAACAGTGTTCAAGTCGTTGAGAAAATGTATTTCTGGATATTACCCTGAAAGACATTAGCTGGGAACTTGTTCTAAATTAAGATGAAAAGATGCTGGATTAGAAAGTATTAGAACTAGATTACCTAAAGTCAACCGTTCTCAAGAGATTTATTTACAGAGCAGTATGTTCTCCATCACATATAAACACTTCAAACTTCACAAAGACTACAGTAAAGAGCAGATTACAACAGCCCAGAAGTGCACTCTTATGAGAAAGGTTCTCTCAAAGCTTGGCAGAGGAAATACAGTTGCACAGGGAGAATACCCATAGGTCTTCCTTCTGTTACTGCAAACTTTTGCTTGTTTTCAAGTGAACAAGTATTTTCTTCAATGTTCAGAGAACAAGCTGGGGGGGGAAGGAAAAAAAACCCACGACTGAAGCAAATTAAACACACTCAGCAAGAACATGCGTCCATTATTCATGATTTGTCCCACCTACAGACATTATCTCATATTAAAAACACAATACAGGAAGGACACCTAATACTCCAAATAACAAAATCTATTTTCCATCACTTTTCAACAGACATATGAACTTGAGGTTTCGTATTTTCTTCCCCCTGGTACCTACTTCCAAACATACTAAAGCAAAGACAAGATTCGCCCTTCCTCGTGGTTCTTCCAAAACAGGACTCTGGGATTTGAGAAACCCAAATGATTTGCCTTATAGAAGCAGACTCATTACATTACCTTGCAACTAGTACCAACACAGAAACGTTCCTTGCAGTATCGATCCAAAAACTTTCATTTCTAAAGACATGAGCATTGAAGAAAATCTGCTGGAAATGAGACTGTCAGTTCTCAAGGCCTTTTTCTCTGTGTGTGTGCATAGGAGCAGCTTGCACAGAGTGTTTCCTGCACAAAGTAAAACTAAATTTAACAGACAAAACTTCTGAAACCTAGCGATGGGTAGGATCCAAAACACTTCTCATAAGAGGACTATCCAGAAAAGTCACGAGTATTTTGAATCCCCGTGAAAAGGTTAGCATGTCATTGCACTGAAATGTTCACAAAGACATAGTTTAAGTTGTCAAACAGTACAATGGCACAGAAAGGAATGAACATTTTGTTGAAAAAGATAATGAGTATCTGAAAGAAGATTATGCTGCTGAGTATAGTGAACACAACCAGATCCAGCAACAGTTTCTTTACTGCAGGGTTTCCAACTGATACCACTACGTATCTGCAAGGAGAGCTCTATGAATATTTCAAGAGGAAAGTGCAAGGAGTTGAAAGAAGTCCACCTAAGCTGCTCTATTATTTCCACTGTGAAAGGCAACTCTTTTCAAAGCCCTGAAACTTTCAGAACATTATTTTACGTAATTAATATGTTAAAATGCTGGCATTAACTTAGTAAATTACTAAAGTAATTTTTAAGTATAAACATAACATCACATGGTTCCTTCATCAACAGAAATTATGTAACACAAATACGATTCACTTTGTGTAACTGAATTTTATAGGCTATTAAGTCCTTTGCTAAACAAAAGCATAAGTTTACTTCAAAATTTGCAAAAATAAACCAAAAATAAAATAACAATACAACAAAAAATAACTGGACAGCATGAGCTGATCTGTTGAGGCCGAGATCCTTCAACTGCTTACTTATAAACAAACTAAGTAAAAAGAAGAGGTCATACTTTCACATGACCTTAGAAGGTCACACAACACGTACTTCATGCAAGCATAATGTAGAATGGAAACACCATAGCCACATTAGCTTTTCTGAAGCCCTTTACCATACAGCTAATTCATATTTTTAAGTTTAAATTCTCGTATCCTCAAATTGAAGCTATTTATTTCCACTGATAAGAAATGAATGTTTAAAAACACTCACAAAACACGACAAAAAAAAGACCCCCAACAACAACAACCCCCCAAAAAAACACTGAACCAAAAAATACTGAAAGACCCTCGGCAGCCACAGGTACTTCACCTCTTCCCTCATCTCTCCCAATTAATGTTATTTTCCTCCAGCTACAGCTCCAACTTCAGGGAAAGGAACCGCTACCTACACATCAGCTGTATGAGCATGCACACAAACTCCTGTGTGCGCCAACAATACAACCTAACGTTTTTATGCTTAAACTAGGCTAATTGGTTTTCCAAGTCTAGTTCATATGTCCAGAGAATGAAACAAGGAGGAAATACTTTTAATTCTGTTCAACCTCCAAGGACTGCCTACTTAAAAACCAGCATTCATCAAACACACTTTACCATGAACTCAACAGCTGAAGAAATCGGTTCTAATGAAGCACATCACACTGTAAACCACGCGTGAAAACAAAACTTATACGACCAACGCAGTACAGCTCTTGTTAACAATGCTTCTTCTACACACTCCAGTTATGAAGTGAGGTTTGCTTTAAAAGGAGCATCAAACTTCTGAAGGTTTCACTTTCTGTGCTGAAGCTGGAAGGAAGGGGCTGTCATTATCAAGACGATGCTTTGAAGGAATCTCAAGGTTTAACTCTTGCTTTAAGGGATTGTCTTCTCTAAGGGAAAAGCACATTTTGGTTTATCAGATAGCCACTTATAATATCAAACTGAAGTGTCAGGACCAAATAAGCATTTCAGCTATTGTCCCCCGTTTTAGAACGGCACTAATTCTAAATAAATTAAAATCATAACTATGTTTTAGCATGGCATCTTCAGATGCATTTAGCAACTGACACACTTTACGCCCCTTAAAGAAAGCAAGCTTATCAGGAAAAGCCAAGCACACGCGGCAGCTTAACTTCTACCACACCGCAAGCGACCGAGCCCTCTCCTCCAGCCGCGGCCCCGCTGAACTCCACAAAAACGCGGGGCAGCCACCCCGCCCGGAGCCGCTGCGAGGAGCGGCACAACGCCGCCGAAGGACAAAGCCGCCCGGCTCCGAGCCCGGCCCTGCCGCGGCCCGTCCCCCCGCTCCAGCCGCGGCGGGGCAACCCGAGCAAGCGGCGCCTCCGCAAGGGGAGCGCTGCGGGGCTTCACCCCCACGCCCCGACAGGGCGGCCCGGCCCCGCCGCCCTCCCCTGGGGACGGAGGGGGAAGGACGGAGAGCGCGCTGCCCCGACAGGCCCGGCCGCTGCAGGCCCTCGGGTGCAGTGCCCAGGGGTCCCCGCACGGCACCGCGGGGCAGGGGGTGCCCTTCCCCCGCCAGGCCCGGAGGGAACGAGCCGCTCGCCCCTCGGCGGTAGCGGCGGCGCCGATTCTTACCTGCGGGCTGCGCGGGGGGCGGCGGGGCCCGGGCGGGCATGGCGGCGGGAGGGAAGGGGACAGGGGACGCGGCCGGTTATCTGAGGCCTCCCGCGGCAACCGCCATCGAGGGGGAACCCATGTCACGGCGGCAGGAACCGCGTCGCTGCGGCCCGGCCCCCTCCCGGCGGCCACCGCCTCCTGCCCCGCCACCGCCCACTTGGCCTCCCGGCAGGCACCGCACCGCCGCCCCCGGAGTGGCGTCACTTCCAGCGGCAGCCGGCGGGGCGGGCACATAAATGAATAAATAAACGAGCGACTGACGCCGCCGTGGTGATACTTACCTCTTGCTAGGTGAGGCGAGTGGTGGTTTAACGGTACGGTCGCCATGTTAAGTGCTGGCAAGCCCTCTCCACCGCAGCAAGGCGGCCATCTTGGACGAGGGGTGAAGCGGTGCCGTGGGGATGCCGCGGCGGCCATGTTGGTCTCGGGAGGAAGAGGGCAGCGTGGGGTTGCGGTGTTTTCCGTGCCTGGGGCCGTGCGGGCGTTTGCCCGCGGAGACGCGCCGAAAACAGGCGGTGACATAAAGAAATCCCATCCAAAATAGAAACGGGGCATTTGTGGAGAATCCCTTCCGGCAGCTATCCGGAGGGCTGAGCTCCACAGGGGAGCTGCGCTGTGGTTCGGAGCTTTGCCGCCAACACGGCTGTGGTTATGCCCGCGCTGCGGGAGTGTTTGATTTCCAAGCCTTGAGGGTTAGGCTGGCAGAGACGGGGTTCTCCTCCCCCTCTGCCCTGGTGAGGCCGCATCTGGAGTACGGCGTCCAGTTCTGGGCTCCCCAGTTCAGGAAGGACAAGGAATTACTGGAGGGAGTCCAGCGGAGGGCTACAAACATGATGAGGGGTCTGGATTATCGTTATTACAAGGAAAGACTGAGAGAGCTGGGTCTGCTCAGCCTGGAGAACAAAAAGCTGAAAGGGGATCTTATTTATGCTTATAAATATCTCAAGGGTGGATGTCAAGGGGATGGGCCCAGACTCCTTTCAGTGGTGCCCAACAACAGGATGAGTGGCAACGGGCACAGACTGAAACACAGGAGGTTCCATCCAAACATGAGGAGAAACTTCTTTATTTTGAGGTGCCAGAGCCCTGGAACAGGCTGCCCAGAGAGGTTGTGGAGTCTCCTCTGGAGACATTCAAACCAGCCTGGACGCATTCATGTGTGATCTGCTTTGCTGAGCCTGCTTTAGCAGGTGGGTTGGACTCGATGACCTCCAGAGGTCCATTCCAACCCCAAACATTCTGTGGTTTCTGCATAGGAGATTGTTTACTGCAAATTTTCACCCCTTTGAAGTTAAGGGGGGGAGTAGTGTGATCCCATATGTATGATCCTCAACCCATGTCTGGAACGGGCTGCCATACCACTCGGTATTCCACCTTTTATGTCTCGTTGTGACCAAGGGGGTAAGTTCCTCAGCTTCAGAGTTTGCAAACTTCTTAGTGCAGGTGGAATCCCCGAGGGCCTGTCTGCATCGCCCTGAAACCTCGGCTCCTGAGCATCAGGGTCTGATGGAGTTACCGCCTTCAAAGAGTAGTTTGGTACAAATTTCTTTCTGGAAAAAGAGATTCATATATGCCTACACTTCATAGGGAATGTGTGTACATAGGCTAGTTGTCAGTCAAATCATGCTTTAGTTGAACTGGCTTTTTACAGTTTTGTTTGGTTTTTGGTTGTGCAAATTCTGTATAGAGGAGTAGAAAGACGGTCAAAAAGACATACAGATGAATACTCTATTTAAAAAAATATATTTAAAAAAAAATATATATATTATTTGTTCTTTTTCCCAAGGAGTACAAGTAGATAGTGGTTTGACCTCATAGGTGAAAGAGTGTTTACAGCAAAACCACTAAATGAAATAATGAGAAATAACAATGCATGCATGCTTTGTTTTTCAAATGTGTTTGTTTGTTTTCTAATACCTATTTACGCTGTATTGGTGAATGTTGTCAGAACTACCAGCACATTAAGGCTTTGAAAATGCATAACATGTTTTTAAATTATGTGCAAAGCCTGCCATTCATTCTTTGACAGTCGTGAACGGAACACTGTAGAGCTGTTACAACATGCAAGTAAATTACAATAATAAAATAGTGATCAAAGTGTAATATTAAAGCTTTATTCCTAGAGAGGCTTAATCATGTATTTAAACATGCTGAGGAAGGCTTAAAACAAGGCTATTCATACAACTTTTCATGTTTGCAGTAGGCTTGTGGAATAGAAATGCCTCAAACGCATTTAAAAGTTATTATAATTAATCTGCTAATTTAATAAGAAATATAAGGGGATATTATATTGTTAATACAGTGTTTCTGTTATTTTAGGAATCCTGTTACAGTAGCTGAAGATAATAATAGGTGACTATTAATGAGGCTGACTGTTAATGAAGCTGTATGAGTATTAAATTTCGCCGCCTGGTGGCTGTTTCCTTTTTTTCAGCTTAGTGTCAGAAATGCAGAGTAAAGCTTGTGCTGACCTGGTAGGACAGAAGGAGAATGATGGGGGAACTGGAAGGTATGGCAATTTAGCAATCAAAAATCTTTGACCTTCACCCACTGTACTGCAACATGTTTTACAATCCTAAGCATGCAGAGAAGAACCTATAAAAGTAGTGAAATACTTCGTTGTAAAGCAACAGACAAACTAAATAGTTTCTTCTTCTTAGCACCCTAAAAAAAACCCCAACAAAAACCAAACAAAAAAACCCCAGCTGTAAAGTTGTTCTGTGAAAAAGACCAAACCCACAAGCACAACCATGTACTGCAGGAAGAGAGCAAAAAAGATCGACAGCGTCAGTAATTATATCCTAGAATGAAAGAAAATTTGTTAAGTAAAATTCCAAGATGATTTGAGGAAGTGACTCATATCCTAAGCTACAAAGAAAGGAAGAAAAATCCCTCCCTGTCAGTTTGACCAGAGGGAAATTTCCTTCTCTTTCTTGGTGATATTCAGTAGTTCCTAGGACCAGAAACTTTAAAGAGTATACAGCTGTGAGTCTGTAAAATTAGTTTAACTTCAATGCAGGATCAGATGAGAGTTAAGCATTCCACATAAAAAAATAAGGTGATCTTCACTTAGGCTTAGTGTGTATGATTGACAAGATATGTGGGATTTCTTTAGTCATTCCTGCATAAGCTTTGCTGGTTGAAGGAGATTACATTTGCTTATGAAGGCAGACTGAATCTTTATGATAGCGTTAGCCATATTATGTATTAGTTCTGTGAAACGGGATCCATGGGTTACAGCACTGATTTCAAGGTTATATTTTCAACATACAAAAGTTGCCGTTACAGAACTGCATGGATTGTAAATACCGTATGCTATGTGGAGATTATTCTAGAGTGGTGCTCTATCAATTTTCAAACATATGGTGGATTTTCTTTAGAGTATACTTCCAAGCAATTTGTTTATTTACAGCATGGTGAAAAAACATTGTAATTTTGAGATATCCATCTCAATCTGAAGCCCCTCTGCATAGCGCAATAGAGGTTTTAAGTCAAGTAGGACTGGTCTAAATAACTCCACGGTCTCGCCTTTACTCGTTTGCTGCAGCAGAGCAGCTTAATCAGTCCCTGCTGCTGAGTCCCAAACTGTCAGGAGAGGGCGCAGCCTTCCTAGAAGTCTCAAATGGAAAAGTGTGGTGTGTCAAGATGATTCAGAAGGGCTGTCTCCCAAAACCACGCGTGGTCTGGAGTGTCAGACACTCCTGCTGTGTTAGGAATTGAGGATGGCAGGGATAACTTATTATGGTCTACATTTATGTGCTTCATAAAACTTAGTCTTCCATAATTCTCAAGAAAATTGAGCATATATAGGGAAACAATTTGGCTTTTTATTTCTCATTTTGGAGTTAACAGCATCATTTCTGAATGTAACTTTTAGTTATACTGTAAGCTGTATCATATATTGTGCAGTGTGATGCAGAATATCGTCTGAAAGATGTTGGATTGCTAACAGTGGATAGTGCAGGTTTGTTTTTTTTTTTTCTTTCATTTCTGAAATATGTACAGTACAACATGGCTTCTGGCAGTGCAAGCTTTTTCTGGCTTCCCCACTCAGTGTATGGGGATGAAACTTGCTGTAATCGAAGACTAGATAAATCTTCAAATTTCAGGCAGTTTGCTTCCCTCTGCTGAGCCTGGCAATGCTGCTGATCAGAAGCTAGATAGTCAGTTACCAGATAAATTGTGATGCTTGATTTTTAAAAAAAATTTAATTGAATTGGACATGTGAAGATTTGAAATTATCCGTAGGATGAATTTTAAATGGTCTTCAGACATACCAGATTATTTCATTTCACTAGTGCTAAAGGCTTTCATTTGTGCTATTGTCAATGCAATGCTAACTAATTTAAATTTTTCTCTGGAAAAGAAATATATAAAAATAAAGCAAATTGAAAACAGGAAACTAAACCATTGCAATTTATCTTTGCAGAATGTGAAGTAAAATTTTTCCCATCCTGACATGGAACCGAGTTAGTACCTTTCTCTGAAATGCTTTTAATTCAGTAAAACTGCATTTATCTTCTACCATTATAGCTGAAATAACCCCTACTACCACATTATCAAGCAGAAAGAGCTTGTCTGACTGAATTCACAAATCAGCCTCAAAACCTTTAAGTGAAAATCGTGGCTGTGGTTTCATAAGGTGGGCATTATCAAAGCCAGCTGAGTGAATAAGGTGTGCTTTCCGCTGGCTTCTAAATGCGCAACAGTTAGCAAAAGAAAATTTGTGCAATTACTGTTAGTTAAGTTAAACAAAGCTGCAGCTGAGCAAAGAATGTAGTAAGCAGCCTGTTACTAAACTCCACTGCTGATCTGCCCTGTGGCATGGCAAGGTGGTGAAGCAGATGTCTAAACAGCCGAGACTTGTTTCTTTGAGCAGTGGTTGGTGCCCTGAGCTCATGCAGAGTCGGAGCAGACTGCCCAGCTCTTCCACAGGGCACTGCAGAGCTGTGATAAGGTTGAGGGAGCCAGGAGAACCTCGTGGTCCCAGGGCATCCCCCAACCACATCAGACACCCCTTGGTGAACACCCCATCCAGGTCTGTGAACTGGCTGTGCAGCAAAGATCCTGAGGATCCCTATTCCCTGCAGTTCTAACAGTGTCTGAATTAATTCCTGCTCCATGGGGTCTTCGCATGTCTCTCTGCTGACAGTGGAAGGAACTTGCTGAGCCTGGCTGAGTGTAAGCCCTATGTGGCAGTCCCTGTTTCCTCACAGATCTGTTCGGTGGCACTGAGATACTCATCTGAACATCTCAAGCGCCCTTGTTTTCTGTATCGCTGCCACTCCCATTAGTGTTGACTTCTGGGCATGTAGAATGACCAGGCACTGGTTCCTCTTGTTTTGGGGATCCAACAAAGGTGTCCTAGCTTTTCCCAGCTCTTCAAGGAAGGGACTGTCTCCATCTGTTCTAGTTGCAATGGCATAAAATATAAACATTGTAACACATGTTTTAGATGCAATATGTAAATATTCTGTTTGGAGTACAAGTTTGTTACTGTTTTATACAAATCTCCCTAGCTGTCTTTACTGGAGTCATAGTTATGAAAGCTACAAGGCATTACTACATCAGCAGCCCATTCTCTTGTGATTCACAAGCCATTAAAAGTCCCGGAATTGTCCTTAAACAATCCTAAATGTGTTAACTACAAAGAACCCTATGTAATTACAGAAAACAGATGAAGCGGCAGTTATTTTAGGTGGGTCTTGGAAATCTCCTACACCCGAAGGGCATGTAGGTTCTTTGATTTTTAGCTGAGACTTATTTGAGCCAGGATAAGGTTGCTGACACTCAACAGTATTTGTTGCGAGGGGTTTTTTGTTCGTTAGTGGGTTTTCAAAATTTATTTATTTTTTCTTCTAAGGAACTCTTTTCTGAGTCTCAACCATGTTTGTAGCTGATTTGGAGCCTCTAACAAACACACAGGCTCACATTCTTGCCATATGAGGGCTACCCAGTGGATTAACCAGCTCATGAATGTCAAAACAGTCGCATTTTTCTTGCCGTGGTCTAGACCACCTCCTTGAAGTGGCAGAAGTTAATGACTTCAGTGTGGCAATGCTACACATACACCCGGCCTCAGTGTATTTTTGTATGTAACTCATCAGCAGCATGTGCAAAGTGTATTTTAGTGAATGAACATTCTAATGACAGCAAGGCTTGTCAGAAGAGGCAACAGGCAAACTAATGTAGCTGGCAAAGGCTGGCAAGCTGTTGGCAATGCTGGTGCGTTCAGGTATGGAGACATAATAAACTTTAAGACAAGTGCAGGCTGAAAACAATCTGACTTCAGCCTTAATTTGACTGTGTTACTCAGGCAAGCTGAGAAGAAAAAACACCTGACAAGTGTAGCAGCCCAGTGAGCTGTGGACAGCCAAAATGGTATACAGGCAACACATAATATTTCCTCCCAGGTCTGATAATACTTCTAGAAGATGGTATTGTGTGAGTACCTCAACTGTCAGCGGGAAAGCAGCATTTCTAGCTCTCTCAGCGGCAGAACGAAGCTTTCCAGTGACTGAATGCGTGGTGTTTGTGTGGGGTTTTTTTGTTTGTTTGTTTGTTTTCCAATGGTGGCTCTAAATATAGAAAGCCAATAAGGAAAGAAATCAACAATATTGATTTGAAGACAGTCCTTTGCCTTTAAGAGGCCTGGCTTCTGAGTTTTGGACCTTTAAGATGAGAAGTGCTAAAAATGGTTATTCTGTTTTATTCGTTTATTTTATTCATTTAGTTGGCAAACATGAGTTGATTTCCACAGCCATCCTTCCTCCTTGTGTATCAGTGGAGCCAGACAAAGGCAAAGCCACCAAACACCCTCGTAGATCAGCTGATAGGAAATTCTGAGGTACAAACTATTAACTGTGCATGGGATGGGCACTATTACTGCAGTCTCTTGCCTACTGAGCTTTTCGGAATAATAAGATATATGCCCATAATCTCTATTAACATCTATTTTAAGGATTTTTCATTTCTAAGACATTTCAGAGGTCTTTGGTTGTTGTTGTTTGTTTAGGGTTTTTCTGAGGTTTAGGAACACTAAAACTGACCTCTACAGCTGCTTTTTTTAGTGTGTGTAAGAAGACATGCAATATCCTGTTGTAATCTTACACATTTGTTTCACTTGTCAACACAGCCAGCGAAATTCAGGTGCCTGGTTTGGATATTTTGGACAAGTTGTCCTCATGAGCCAATGTCGTGTGATTGGCAGTGATGCATATCAATAAAAGTAATTTGAGACTTTTTTTCCGAAGATCATGCCCTTTTAACTTTGCAGTGAATGACAAAATGTCCATTAAACGTACCTGAAAGTAGGATTCAGTTCCAGGTTTTAAAATGGAAATGGCTGAAGTTTCTGTGGGTTAATGATAACTTCTGCCTTAAATGCAACTGCCATGCAAGGAAAGTAGTTGCTTTTGGAGATACTTGTCAAAATCCTTCTCTTCGTCTTTCAGACTCATAGCTAATGCCTGTTTTCAGTACCACATATGTCAATTTTATCCTCTGTTGTATTTTTCTGCAATGGATTTGCTTTCTTGATCTATGTTCATTAAGTTGCAAAGCATCTGGGATGCAGGCACGTAGCAAGGGTAGAACTCAGAAAAACAGGATTGATTTCTGAGAAATAGGAGAGATTTGCCATATCTGGTCCTAAACTACCTGACAGAGTTGTTGTCATAGGTGAATTATAAACAACAAGATGGAATCTAGAGAGAAAATATCATGTTCCAAATAGCCAAAATGTTTTTGAATGCTAACAGAGTATCAGGATGAGACCTTCAGACAGAGGGGTCTGTTGGTCTCAGTGGTCCGCTGCTGTTGTCTCACAAGCAGAAAGAAGCAACACTGAACCCCAGACATTTATGCCAAAACAGGCAAAATGTGGGAAGGAGCCTCCAGAAGGGAGTGTGGAGGGCTGGTCAGGGAGGGAGGCAGCAGAATGACAGAGGCAAGCACGAGGACAGTGGGGTGGGTAAGGAGGTGAGGTCCAACCCTCATCCCTTCAATAACCGGGATCAGTCAGAGATCTCTTGAGAACAGCCAAACTAGCTCTGTTGCCACAAAGAGATCTAAGAAAGATGAGATTAGGTAAATCCAGGTGCCTGAGAAATCTGTTTAAATTCACCAAGCTCTAAGTGGGAACTCTAAATCATGGCTAACTGGGAAAGAGTGCTGTCTCTGAGCCAGCTACCTGGTTCTAGTGAGCAAATATGATCCCAGCAGGGTTACGTGGTGTCACTGATGTTCTTTGCTGAAGTCCTTTCCAGGGAGTGCGTCCCCCTTGCCGTTCCCTGCATCTCTGCAGTAACTGTACAGTCAAAGTGCAGCCTGTGTCATTTCGAGGGAGATAATGTGCCAAGTGAGCTGCAGCCACCCCATCTCTAACCTTGTTGAACTCAAGGGGTGTGCATTAGTGGTGAATTTGGCTCATGGTTTTCAGTTTTTAACCACTGAAGTAAAAAGTTTAATAAGCACAATAAATCTGTCAATTTATAGGGTCTAGCACTTGTTGCAAGCAGCCTTAATTCCCACTGTAGCCGAGAGAGGGCTAATTTTGGAGTATCAGCTTGGGCCCTGTACCCTCACCTGGCCAAAGAGAGGTCTGAGATCAAATCTAGACGTTGAGGAATTCTCATGCACCTAATATTAGAATAACGGAATCATTTAGGTTGGGAAAAAACCTTTATGATCATTGAGTCCAACCATTAACCTAGCACTGCCCAGTCTACCACTAAACCATGTCCCTAAACACCACATCTACATGTTTTTTAACCACCTCCAGGGATGGTGATTCAACCATTTCCCTGGGCAGCCTGTTCCAATGACTGACAACCCTTCGATGTACGCAGTGCTAGTGAGTTGGAAACATGACTATGAACAGCACCAAAAGCACCAAGACCCGTGTTCCCAGCACAAGCTGATTGCCAGATGTTTCTAAAGAACAACTTTGTCTCAATTTCCCTGCATTTATGGGATTGTTTATAATGTAGGCCACAGGGTATTTGCTGTTTGCTCGGTCAGATGTAAGTCAGCAGTTCAATGGATTTAAATAAAAGACCGATGACGACTTACAATCGGTTAGCATGGAAATGGCATTGGGCCAATTGCCCAGTTGTGGAATGTCGTCTGAGCAGAGCAGATATAATTATTTCCAAATTTGGCCACAATCCATATTTTATCCATATTTATCCATATTTTGCTGCAAAGGGGGTTGTCTCCATCAGCAAGAAATCCTCTGGGCAGAGAGCATATCCTCAGTAGCTCACTGTTTACCCCTCACTGGGTGGAGTTTCCAACGAATTCTTCTCTGTGGAGGAGCCAAGATGCATGACCCTTGCTAGTGATGCAGCTGTTTCCCAAAATCAGACCTCTGTCTCCTCGGCAGCCTATCTCACTTAGGAAACGTTGCAGCTTATGAGATCATTCACAGCTCTCTGAGCAGCAACTAGTTCTTGATACAAAACCTGTTGGCTATAGCCTGGATTTTTTTGAGGAGCAAAGACTCTAGTGCGTATCATCACATGGAGCAGGAGGGATTTTCAGGAGCACTGTAGAGACCTCTCACTAGTCAGGTGCTTGTTCTGCTTATTCGAAGAGATGGTGGGATTTGAACCAGCTCTCATTCAAAAATAATGTAGGCATTTTAGCACATGACTGGCCTCCCCTCTAGTATGTCCTCTTGTACGTCCTGGGATCACTTTTTCTGGATTGTGCTGATGGAACTTGACTGCTATCAGGTAGCACTTTACAGGGTCACTTCAGAGTTGAGGAATATTTAGACTGAACCTGCTGCAGAAGCTGTTGTGAACTGACCTACTGTTCTCTTGCTTGTAGCCAGCCAGTCTGGGATGGATGTGTCCCCACTTTGTGGCTGCAGAGCCATGAGTCTTCTCATCGTTTTTCCTGTATAAATGCCTTCAGATGCAGTTTGACAGCAGGTTATGCTGAGAGGATTATTTCCACTCTGCAGTTCTACACCATCAAGACATGCTTAAATTATCCTACAGGCTGTGCCTTCAGAGAGGCCTGTGTTACTTACACATCTCTGGTTTTGGCTGACGATTTATACGCCGTTACTAGCTAGGCCACTTCTCTAGAGAGTCCCCCTTTCTTGATCTGACAGAAATGCAGGCAGACAGAACTACAGCTCTGTGCTACGTAAAAAACCCCAGGGTGATAACCCTCTATGAACCATGACAAAGAGTCACTGCCTGCTCACGTTTGCCTTTAGGCCCGTTTGCTTTTACAGAGCTGGACCAGTTTCTACTGAGTCAGATTCTGTTATATGTGTGGTGCCTGTAATTCAGTTTAAGAGTGGATCAGATAGGTTTCTTCCCCCTTCACAATTATTACCGTGTTATTGCTCTGTTTGTTAATGTGCATTCTGGTAGCATTTCACAGCCACAAGCATGCCCCAGGGCCCGGTGCTGTAAGCATCCACGGTGTGTTTTTCTCTCCTGGTGGTGTAGAAGCACTCATCACAGCATTATAAGCTTATTTCTGCAGCTTTTTGAGGCTTATTTTTGCCTGTGGGGAAGCTTTGTGCACAAAAAGTGTCAGGCCTGGCTTTCTGTGAACCATTTCACTGAGCTGAAAGATGACCATTTATTTTTCTGCACTGGGACAGAGGGGCAGATAAAGGTAGGCCAGAGCTGTGTTGGACCCCAGTCTAATGCTGGCCCTACGTAAGGCCCTGCAGGCATCGCCAGGTTTCCCTTGAAAGTCATAATTTGGTTCAAGTAGGTATGATGGTGAATGCATAAATCCCATGAAGAACAGGAAATAATCTCTGCAGTTGTGGCAGCTAGTGTTAGCGCGTGGAAAATACGCACCGTTTGTGTGAGCTTTTGAGTACCACTTTTATTCCTGTGAATCTTTTGGGCTGATCTAACACGTTGGTATTGAATTCAACCATTTCACATCCCAGAAGCAAACATCACCACCACAGGACCTTCTCCAGTGCAGGAAGGTGCTGTTTGCATTTCCCACTGCACTGGTATTGCTCAGTTATGAAAAAAAACAGAATCACTGTTTTACCAAAGCAGTGGCTGCTAGAAGGGAGGGGTCTCCCAAGGGTTGCTGTATTGCTAGAGTTCAACAAATGGCAGTGATATTTACCTAACACATATATGTAGGCTTTGGACTCATTTGCATTAAAAACATTTTGGTGGTCAGGAATAAAGCTGTGCAGGACCGCCTGTATGTATTTCTACTTTTCTTGCAACAGACAAAAAGAAAAGAAAGTGATGCCTGGGTTTTGGTGTTTTTTTCTGCATGAAGATGATTTTCTCTGAGGCTTTTGTGCATTGTCTTTTAGAGCTAATGGGCTGCTGCTGTGTAAAATTCCTTCAGAGGATACTCCAGAGGAGCCAGCTGCAATTAAAACCCAGAAGACCGTGTCCCAGTCCTTCTTTGACGTCTCCTTCCTTGATGTTCATTATCTTTAAATCACATCCTTATTGCTATACTCTGTCAGAGTAGGACCACCCTTGCCTAGGTCTTTGCCCATGGAAGGTTTAGTAAAGCCCTAACTTAGGAATCTGAGGGTTCCCGCCTTATTTCCTCGGGGTGTATTAAAATGGATAATCCTGATGTGAAGAGTATGAAATAGGCAGAAGTGAGGGGAAAAAAAAAAAAGATTCAGGCTCTGAATGCCTAAGCTGCAAAGACCTCACCACCCTGAACCCAACCATCAATAAAAAAATGCCTGTAAATGCAAAGCCTTATATCTCTGAAGTCTTCAGGTTTAACAAAAAAGGTGAACATATTGTCCCTCTGTTTCTACAGTCCATCAGTGTCTTTAGCCCCAAATCTTTGCTCAGTCTTTAGCTGGACAAAGCAGACAAGGGATTAAAAGTAAGAACATATCAGGAGTTCTGAGTTTAGTGAAGTCTGCATATAAAAATAATATTGACTTAGAAAATGAAAGGCCCGTGTCCTGCATCTGCTGAGCAAGGGGTTTCATGCCCATGGGTTTTTTTTTCCTTGTGTGCTGGCAGATTCACAAAATGGGATGCATTCTGACTGTCTAAATAAGCAGCTGGAGGGCTGTTATCCCAGTGCAGAGACATGGGCCTGTTCCCTTTCTGTTTTCAGGCGCTCTGCCCATTCCCCTTCCTTTGTAGAGGCTGCAGCCTTCTGGCAGGGTGAGCACATTCACGTACGTCACAACATTGGTGCTACCTGAGACTGAGCTCAACAAATTGTGTCTGTCCCGTTCCCCCAGAGGTGGGCAGTTAATAATTCATACCTGGTATTCATACCTTTTGGTAAAGCCCTCTGAAACACTTGTCAGGCTGACTCGGGCTTAGTGCAGCCCGTGATCATTCACACATCTCTGGCGTTCAGCCATTTCAGAGTGATAAAATGTAAGCCATGCACAAAACTGGCAGCCCAAAACAGCTCAGGTCAGATTTTTTCGCTGTTGTAACCACCTCAACATCAGTATAATAGCATTGTTTCCTCTCCATACAAGAGCAGGAGACCACCAAGGAATGGAGGCTGAATACTGAAATATTTAGCATTCCCGGTGCTTTTTGCAAAGAAAGCCACCAGCCATAAGCTGTTTGGTAGCTTGGGTTCTGAGAAAGAGCTGTTCTGTGTCTTCCTTTACATGTCCATGTTAAACAGTTCAAAAAGGACAGGGATAAACAAATTCCGCTGTTCAGTCTAAGCAAAATGATAACGCTGCACTCTTGAAATGCAATTCTGCTTTATCTGGCTTTACTTTTGGTGGAAGGGGAGGAACGTGGTGTTTCCTGATAACCACCTGTTTCTGGCAATGCAGGATCTGCTTGGAAGTCACTCAGAGTTCCCATAACTAGTAATTACTTTGGATCTGGCTAATAGGAAACTCTGTTCTCGGCAAAATGGGAGGTAATTTAAAAATATAAATAAAGTTCACATGTTTATAGAGCCCTTTCCACATCATTTAGCGTTTCTAGTTGACAGAGCGTGTTGTGTTTCTCACTCCTACATGTAGAAGATGCTCGCGTCACCTGTGGGATGCTGAAGAGGGATGTTGTGCAGCTGCTGCCCTAAGCGCCACGGCTCCTCCCAAGGCTTCTTATTCAGATCTCCTTCCAAGCCTGGCAGGACAGGTGAGTTGCTGTGACAGCAGAACTGCAAGTGTCTTTTTTTGTTGTGTGAGTGACGCATAGCACTCTGCCTTCAGCGCTGAACACCTTTGCTGTTTTTCACTTTTTTAGGCTGTTAGTTTCCTTCCTATTAGGAGGTGCTAAAAGAAACATCTGGAGTCACCAATCTGTGGCCTGTTGTTTCCAGCTGTCTCTCCTTTTTTTTTTTTGGTTTTTAAACTTTAAACACAGGGTGTGTATGCGTGTGAAGGGGAGATCAGGCGTCTACATCTGAGTGTTTGGTAGAAGGCAAGTGTCCTTAACGTCCCTTTGTAAATATTGGAGCTAAGTCCTCTGGAAGACCATTCAGGGCATCAAAATTGTCTCTGCTAAATCATCCTCTGGAGAAGTGTCTCTCTTTGCACTGCCTATATAGGGAACCCACAGAGACCAGACTGAATTACCACAGCTGAAATTAGATGCTGCAGAAGGTGGTATGAATACCCCTGCAGTTTCAGCTACTACTCACCCACTAAAAGGCTTCCAGTTTTCCCATTAATGTAGTCACTCAGCTGGCCTAAGCAAATAAAGCTGTCTTTGCGGAAAAATTGTGTATTAAGCATCACTCTTTATTGCACCAAATAACTCTCTTAAATCCTCACCCTGGGAAGCTGTTGACACATGTTCGAGTCACTCTACCACCTTCTCCCAATAAATGCGTGTGTAATTGTGTTTGTGTACACTAGTTACATGTTGCTGTGGAAGTTTTGGCATGCTGATATGTATCTGCATGCCAGCCGTCGCAGCCTGTGGCTTCATGGCCGTATATGGAAGTTCACCTGTGAAGGTATTCCATCCAGAACTTCCCTTTGGATCTGTTTGAGGTCTAAACTAAGCAGCTCAGAAGAGGGCAGGTGGAGCTGCTACATGTCCGAGATGGGTGGGCTGTCTCTGGCGGTGAAAATTGTTGCCTCTTGTGTGAAACCTGGCTCACATCACTCCGAATGCCTCGAAGGACGTTTCTTACTGCCATGCCCGCTCCGGAACAAGATGTTCCCTGGGGAGTGGTATGCTCTGAGAAGCCGGATCTGGCTACTCCCTTACAGCACTGGAGATAGAAAAAGATGGCTTGAACATAAAGGAAGCCACAAAAATTATCTTGGAGGTTGGCCAGAGGCAGGTTGGAACAGGCTGAGGTCCGTTTGGTCTGGTGGCATGACTATGTAGATGCGGTGTTTAAAATCCCTTGTGGGGAAAGAACGACATGGAGTGATTGCCTGCAGTTAACTGGGGCTGTTCCTGGAGGCCAGGTGTAGGAAAGCTTGAAAGCACACATTTCAGCATAATTAGAGGCTTTTCTGAAATGAAGATATAACTTAATATGCAAAGTCTGTACACTTGGATTTCACGTTGCAGTACACCCCCGGACTAGGCCTTTATCTTACATCAGGATGTTAGGCAATATACCACCACCTGCAATTTGCTTTGACTGTGGTGACTGTTAATTCTTATATTGTGGATTCAAGCCATGTGCTAAAACGTTTTAGAAAAATTTCCAGTCTGGTATTTGGTCATTAGGTTAAAAAGGACTATGTACCTTGAAGAAGGTGGTAATATACATGATGAAAGTGTATAGAAAGCTAAATGACACTGAGAAGGTCGTTTAGGGTCTTCTCTTTATTCATCCACCTATTAAGGGATAAAAGGACATATAATGAAACAGAAGAGTGGTATATTGAAGGCAGACAGAGGGGAATTTTCTTTGCATGGAATATATTGCCATTCATGAACAATACCGGCATATATAAACATAACAGGATTCTGAAAAAGATTAGGGATTTAATAGCCTCCAATACCAACATGTCCTACCGCAGTAATAAACACATAAAATTCAAGACTACTAAAAAGGTTTCAGGCCGATTTTGCTCAAAGAGAATGCAAAGAAAAATCTATCTGGGGCAGGCTATCCTATAGCTGTTTGCCACAGCATCCCCTGTGCTGTCCTCCAAAACACATTCCAGTTAGCACAGCCAAAGACTGTCAACTATTTGGACTGCGAGTTTTGTCAAGTGTAATAGTCACCATGCTTCTGTGATGGTCTATGTTTATCAGTTTATTTATATTGAATACAGCAACAGTCTGCTGGAAGATATCTGGCATGCTGACACCTACCTGAATGGCTGCTGAGTGCTTCAAGTGTGGATTAGTTATTCTGCAAGTCAACCCATATTGTGCTCTACTTAGAGACACTTGGGTTGGCTCTTAATGGAAAGGTTCAGACCTTGATTGGTCCTGTACAACTCCTGTACAACCAGCCCAATGACAGGACTGTTATTCTGGTTGATATTCCCAGGCAGTCTGAAATGGCATCTTCTGCTTTACAAGATGTATAAATGCTTTATGAGACATATAAGTTCCAAACAGATGCTGCTGCACATCCAGGCAGCTCCTGGTTACCTCCCAACTGATTTTTTTTTTACAGGAAACTCGGCCCTACCAACTGTGTGCCCACATCTGAATGGTTTTGTGACCAGCAATAAGCCTTGCACTTCTGCAATCTTAATGAGGTTTAGTGAGCTGGGCACCTCTGCACCATGCCCCGTTGTGCAACACAAGCACCCCATATTTCATGTGTTGTGGGACCAGGCAAGACAGGAGAGAGATGGGCACTCTGGCCTGCAAATGCGTCATCTCTTCATCCCAGAAAGTGAGACTCTGCTTTTTACCAGCTTCCCTTTCGTGCTGGGCACTGTGAGCCCCACAGCTCTTTATGGACACTCTTAGAGGTAAAAACACTGTGCTTCTCAGTTGTTGAACTTCTGAGCTGTTAATTCATGCCCTTCCCTCCTACCCCCAAACAGTGAAATATTTGCTGGCACTGTCCAGGAATTCATCTGTTGGTGTTTTAATATGCAGATGTACGATCATCCAGTTGCTACAATTACACTGTGGGAATCTTGTTTCTAAAAATACACCACTCTACTGCTTTCCAATGCTAGCATGAGATAATGTATCATGTTGCCTAGTTGCCAGTGACACGCAGGATGAAGGTAATCAATACAGCTGGTAATACGTAAAGATAGCAACTATTCTAATTACAACTGATTTCCCTTTCTCTTAAAAACGTCATCTTCGAGCGTGTGTTATCACAGCTTCAGCTGTACAATGCATTAAAACTGTTGTGTGCTTCCCTTTGCTAAATAGAGTCCTGTTATTTTGCCTGAGAGCATCTTCTGAATAGCTCGAAGAGGTTATGTTTATTATGGGAACCTTAAACCAGCTGATACTCCAGCAGATGCTCAGTTGCTGTCAATCCACTGAGATCAAGAGAGATCTGCCTGTTTGCATCCCTCAGGATGTGATTGCTGTATTTTGTCTAGGGAAGTGTGTGTGCACATTGTCTTTTGAATTCAAGGTACAGCAAACGACTCTCTGCTAAGAAACATTGTCTTCCATGTTCCAGCTTCTCCTCTGCATTATTTAAATTGCAGGTGAAAGCACTGTGAGTCAGTAGAGGCTGCAAAAATCAACAAAATGCCATTCAATTTTTACTGTTTAAAAAGTCATATTTTGAAGGATATTGCATTACAAATAGCCCCTCTGATCCCAGAGGAGTTACTCGGTGCATGGCATTACTCAACCTTACTGTCATATATTCTGGTCCAAAATAACATGTTTGCCTGGTGAGCAAAGGAGGGGAATTGAACTACAATGTTGTAGCCAAAAGTCATGGTGATGAGGCATTAAGTGCGTGCAAATCAATATATTCCAAATTACAGCACTGATTGCTGAGAAGCTTTTGCTGCATCGCTCGTTCTTCCCTCTCCCTGCCAATAGAACAGCAGTAATACTAGAAATGGCAAGGAGCATTCATGATTTAACACAAATTGCGAAGTTTGTCAGTGCTTTGGAGTTTTTCAGTGAGTGGTGCTTAATTAAGTACACCTTGGTTGGTGTCTGTAGAGGATACATAAAGCTCCGGAGCCACAGCAGAATTACTGTGGCTGCAGTAATTGTAGTGAGTCTGTTTCTTCCCCAAGAATGTTTCATCTACCTAAAGCCATATTCTGTCTTTAGTTCTGGTCTGGATGTCCTCTAGACAGTGATTATCTTTCCCATTGAACAGAAAATTTCTTAGAGAGCAGCCAGGAAAGAATCCTCTTTGCCTCTTCAAGCACGCAGTGCTGGAGCTGCTACTGTAGCTTGTCATACATTACACTGCTGTCAGCGCTGGCTTTCCTCCCATTACAAGGGCTTTTGGAGCCAGACAAAGGCAAAGCCACTGAGCAGTCTCGGAAACCTCCAGTATCCCCGTCAGTGCTTGGTGAAACACGGCACGGAGCTCTGCCTCTGCTCCATCGAAGCAATACCTGCCCGTGGCCTCTGGGCACCAAGGGAGCATGGCTCTCTGCTGCTATATCAGATTGCCTGGTGCTGAAATCCTCTTTTCTCTGCTGTTGAGATTTACTGTTCAGCTTCAGTGAAGCTTTTCTAATTAACCAGGCTTTTATTCCTACCTCTTAGAGAGCAAGGAAGCCCTGTTCTGCAAAGCAAGAGTCAGTGTAGTTCTGTTTTGCTGTCGCTTCTGACCACAGAGGGAGACTTCCAGGTCTTCTGCCAGGAAGAGAGCTGCTGAAAGACGCTTCCTTCTCAGGGTCTTTCACAGAACAACCCCCCCAGCATCACAGCCCTGGTCTAGCAAGGCGCCAGTGTGGAAACTAAAGCCTCAAAACCTGATGGAGAGATTTCAACCCAGGATGAGAAATGTGTAACCTTTGGCGAACGCTGGAGCCGATGTGACGTTTCGGAGCCAGCCTCTATTCTTAGAAGCATGCTGAAAGTCATAATTTAAAAATAAGATCCAGCTCAGTGCTAGCAGAGAGTTGTATTTGTGGTATTCCTGCGAGTAAATCCATCAACATGGATTGGCTTGACTTCAAGCTCAGAAACACTCCACCGAAATAAGGCCCAGCTGTGAGGCATCCGTAGTACTGATCTGAATGGGAGAGAAGTGACACTTGCCACAGCAGGTGCTCCCAGTGGAGCAGGCAACCAACCCCTTCTCCTCCTTCCTCCCAAAAGTCCTGCCTGTGGTTTGCTCGGTATTACACATCTATAGGAGTTGCCCAAAGCAAGTGGTAAAATTTAGTGTATATATTCCCCCTTTTGAAAATCCCCCAAGGCACTTACGCAGCTGCTGTTCTGCTCTCTGGTGGGGACTAAATGCTGCCCTTACACCATTCACTGCCATTTCTGGTTTGCATCTGGGCTACCTAATGCTGTGTTTTAACTCTGAATCTTTAGCTGCCCCTTTTTAGGGTCACATGTAGTAAACAAGGGGCCAGTTTCAGTCTGGCTTTGAGCAGGGATGGATACAGATCCTTGCTGATGGGTTAGACCTTGGATGAACTGCGTGGGGAGCATCTGATTCATAGTCAATTTATCAGGAGAAAAACCACAGAACTAGCTGTATTCAAATCCTGTTCATTGCTCTTTGGATTTTGAGGTTTCCCTCAGAAACCTCACTAATTTTTTACAGCCACAACTGGATGTAGGGCATACTCCTTTCCCATTTGGGTCATGCAGACTTTTCCTGATAGCTTTAACTGAAAGAAGCTGAGACTTTAAAGTTTCCTCTTTCCACTTAGGTCAGTGTGAACTTTAGTTCGGTTCGTGCCAACAACTAAAACACTGGATCTCATAATAACATGTCTCTGGAGCTGATCTGGTGGTTTTACTCGCCACGTAACCCCCAGCCACGAATCCAGTCCCACCGGAGTGAATGGAAGCGCACGTGTGAGTTATGCTGCTGACGGGCTGTTTTATCCTATGCAAAAGTGATCAGCAATCTGTGTCTCATGGCCTGGCCGTAAGGTCTGAGTCGTGCCTGTTAACTTCTGATGTCAGCGGGAGTCTTGCATGAGTAAGCAAGATATTCTTTCCTGTGAGGGAGCTGATTGTCCGTATAGTGCATTTAAACTGTAAAAGTTTTACGCAAGCCGCTACTAAAGCTGCGCATCTCATTCTAAAGTTTCTCACTACAGTTTTATGAGGGAAACGGCAACAGCTGAAAAACAGTCAGAAGATAAGGGAAGCCAGAAGTTAAAGGAGTCAAGAGGGTGTGTAATGAGCGTTAATAATTCAAATAAAAGACAGAACGACCTAAGTGAGGATTTCCCATTTTATTGTTATTAAAAGTTCATTACGAAATTGGCACAACACATAAAAATAGATCTGTGGTGAATGATACATATTACTATTATTGCCCAGTTGTTTTGTGCACACCCATACTTTTTAAAATCAGAAGGTAATGAATATAAGACATTTCATCAGCTGTGAAACCAGTGTTACTGCAGCAGAGAGAGGCTGTGCTTTCTGTTGACTCTGTCAAATGGATATTGCAGACAGAAATAGTCCTCTATTCATACTTAAAAATAAACTCAGTTTTAGAGTATGCCCCAGCTGAAAATAACTGGAGAGGGAGAGCTAGAAATACCCCTTTTCTTATGGACCCATTTCCGTGAAAGTCAAAGAGATTTTTTCCAGGGATTTTAGAAGCAGCAGGATATAGTTATTTGTTGACGGGCAGATGGAGAGGCCTAGCAACAGAAGCTAGGGAGGACCTGTGGCAAAGTATACGTTTATTATTTTAATTTTGCACATGCTGTTGAACTCCTTGTTGTAGTAATTGTGTATGTTCATAACAGCAGTGATTGCTGGGAGGAGCTGTGAGGGTGTATCAAAGCCAGATAAAGAGTCTGCAGCTCATTTTTTCTCCCCGTTTATGTTGACCTTGGTTCTAATCCCATACACCATTCATTGCAAAGTGACTTTTACCTGTATGCTTTCTGATCCACGTGAGAAAATCGGAGCAATACCCATGATTACGAAAAATCTCACCAGGTCACTCACTGGTCCTAGACTTGCGCAGCTTTTCTTCCTAACTTCTGTGCTTATCACAGTGAGTATTTAGAGCTGCCCTCAGCCTGACTCTTGCTCCTCACACTGTCATATCAGTTCAGGGGTGCCGGGAGGTTGCTTAGAGCTGCCACTAACTGGCTCAGCAGAACTGTGGTTCTGCAGTTTTCTGCATGGAAAGGCCACTGTACCCAGCCTCAGCGCAGAAAGCAGCGCTGTGGATTCTGTGGGGAGCACGTCTTGTGGATGGAAGGCAAGATGAGCCCCACATCAGATACACTGTTTGAATATCTGTGGGGAAAAGAATACCTTAGCGGCATGGCAACTCTTAAATTTTCATACTATTTATTTGGGAGCCTCTTTTAAAGAAGGCGAGTAGGAACATGAACCCGTTCATGCCTTCCAACCTTGTAAGCAGTGCTGGTTTTTTGCTGTGTGTCCTGGTACGGGGTTGCAGAAGGTGGCAGCTAACAACGTGGCAAATGCCCATCCCTGGGAAACGGTCACGAATCAACACGGCCCGTGCTCTTGGCTGGCTCTGAAATGCCCACTACCTCCCTCTGAACTCGTGCTCCATTAGGACTACAACACATCAAGCTACCCCAGACTGCTACCACGCTTGAGAGCACCGTGGCTACGCTGTTCTTGTTTCCTCCACAGTGAATAGTTTTAAATCCTGGAAGGTAAAGAAATCTCAGTGCTGCTCCCTTACATTAAAATCTCAGGGCTTCAGTCTCAGCCTCACAGCAGGAGAATGGCAGGGGTGGAAAGCTGGCACAGCAGAATGGTGAATCAGGCTCTCTCTTTGGTTTTCAGGATGTTTACTCAAAACAGCCCTTGAGAAAGATGCTATGCCTCAAGCAGATGTCACATTCAACCGGTTTAGCAATATTACGCCTATTTTTTCTCAAGCTAGTCAAGAAGGGGAGGGAGAATATAATATATGTTAGTGCAAGTTCACATAGACAACATATGAATATTTAGTACAAAATGTTCTTTCAAGGTGGGGCAAACATTTCTAATTGTGACACTAAAAAGAAGGTATTTTGTAACATTTTTAACAACTTGGCTGTGAAAAAGCATTTAGGTGAAATATGTTTAGACACAGGCTACCTCACATGATACTGAAGTATTTCAAGGCTCTTTCTGAGTAGGCAATAACCTCTTTTTTTTTTTTTTTAATTAAATCAGCTTTATCACAGCCAATTCCAAACATAACTAAATAATTACTAAATAATTTGGTCTTTTTTTTCTTTTTCTCTTTGGAAAAAATAAAGCTATGCTGAGTGATTCCACTCCACATGGGTTTTACCCATTCAAGGCTTCTTTCATTTCTGAATTAATTTCCTCATTCACAGGAAACCACGGAAATATTCAGCTAATAAATTCTAGCGTAAGATTTCAAAAGTTGATTCACATGCTCAGTCCTGAAGAACTGCAGCTTCCAAGAAGCTCACAGACTGTGTGTCCCTACTGAAAACCATTTTGAAAACCTGGCCCAACGTGGAAACAGTCTTATTTCAGGTCTAGTAGGGCTTATATTGAAAACGAAGATCTGAATAATCCCTAAATTGTGGAGACCCAATATAAATTTTGGAGCACAGTCTCTCATCTTAAACATTTGGATTTGGCTGAAAGTCCAACTGAACAGAAACATTTAAGGCCTCGGTTTTCTCTGACTTACAGTGGACATAGAAGTGTTCAGCGGTTGCTTCTGAACATGATCAGTCAACATAAGCTCAGCACCTGTGGAACGGCCCTTGGTTACACAGACATCATCCTTCTTTTGCCTGCCATAGCCTGGTACTGCCCAAGAGCAAAAGAAAAATAAAAAGGCTTCCAAACTTCCAAACAAAGGGTTTGGAAATGTGGGAGCCATAACTGTGACTTTCTGCCCTTTCCCGAGCTCTCAGCCAAACCACAACCCATAAGAAGTGGGTTCACAGCCCTTATTGCCTCAAAGCCCAGCTCCGAAACCACAACAGGGCAGAATCAGGCGGTGGGCGCCGCGGCTGGCGGAGTTATGCAAAGGCAAAACCAGAACCAGGTTCAAAAAGGCATTTTCCCGAGACAGAAGGCGCAGGAACACATGGGAGTGCCCAGCGCGGCGGGTGGGAACTGGGGCAGGATCGCTGGGCCCCCGGTCCTGACAGAGACGCCGCCGACACGCTGGGGCATCCAGTTCACCCCTGGCGCAGGCACGGGGCTGTGCTGAGCCTGAGCAGGACAGCTCGAGTCTAAGGGCTGTGCTAACCTTCCGGGAATCCCAGCTGAAAATGCAAGTCAGCCTAATTGCTTTTTCTGGGCGTCAGTAAAGGCATGGAAGGGAAATCTCTACTGGTGTGCTGTCAGCGAGATACCTTTTGGTTTTGTGCTACTCTAAGGTCACGGTGCTACTTAGCTCTCTCCAGCCTCGTGTTTCTGGTCCACTGGGCTAGCAGGACAGCCTGAGGCAATTGCACTGCCTCAGCAAACCTGGCTTTACATACCCAGTTGGAAAAAGTGCTAGGCAGGGAGGGTGCTAAATATCTCTCCAAACAGAATTCATCTT
This sequence comes from Pampusana beccarii, assembly GCA_013399365.1. Lineage (NCBI taxonomy): Eukaryota > Metazoa > Chordata > Aves > Columbiformes > Columbidae > Pampusana > Pampusana beccarii. The sequence goes on from VWYH01004590.1 coordinate 333,561, forward strand.
CTGCCTGCATCTGCTTTGGAATCATAGAGCATTTCCAAGCTGGAGAAAAATCCAAACACCTCATGTAGAAGCACCTTTCCCTTGGATTTTTATTATCATCATAATTTTTAAGAATATATTTTGTACCGAAACACTGTCAGCATCCTTTATACAATGGAAAATGACACAGTCATCATGTATCATGTAAAAGAGTAAAAACAGAGCAAGACAGGAACATTTCATATCAAGATTCAATCTGGAATACAAATAGAATCTGATGTACAACTTAAAAGCCACACACCAGATAAAAAGATCATCTGGGAAACAATAGGTTCTCTATTAATTTGGAAAAAGGAGGAAAAGTCAGGGAATGTCAACGTTAAGGCTAAAAATCCCGTTTTTAACTTGTATTTTATAGGTAGGCAGCCTGATTCTTAACTTCTCTGCAGCAGCAGCAACATCCTCCTGGCTTTACAAAGAGATTTGCACTTGCATGAAATAAGAATCAGGCTTTTATGTTCGGAGGACTCTGGTTGACCTCAACAGGCTTTGGACTAGAGCCACAGTTGGAATTTCAGCTTGCAGTCTAAGGCTGCTTAACTGCAGGCCAAATTAGCACAAAATGAGGCTTTGCAACTGGCATTCTACCCTTAACTTCGGATATTCCAGTTCTGGTTGCTTTGAACCACAGCTTTATTGCAGGTTTAACATAGTTCAGTTTGTGAGATTCTTCTCTTTTTTTTTTTTTTTTTAATACTGTGCTACAAAGGATGTTTTTGTATTCTGTGTCTAACAAAGTCCCTATAGTACATGTTTTCAAAATTGCCTAAATACATGTTTATATCATGATTAGAACTACTCAGAAAGACCTGCTATAGTCTATCGTGAGCAGCCAAGGAAAAAAGTGTATTTAGTCCTAAAGAAGTCAAGAAAAGTGGCTGTGTTCATTTATAGTGTAGCGCAATGACTGTGTTTATACAGATAGACCTACTATTTAAAAAACCTACTTGAAAAGTTATTATTCATGTGCAGTAGCTGATTTTCAAGCACTAATAACTTGGCTGTCTAGACAAGTTTTAATTGTCATATCAAAGGCCGAATACGTTCTCAACCAAGTGCAAAAAATCTCCAATCTCCCTTGGAAAGAGGCGGGTTCTCTTTCTGAACTAAGAGACTGACAAATTTAACTTTTTCTCAGGTTATAAAAGCACAGTTAAACCTAAAAGTTTGATGTTTTAACTTTTTAACATGGATCGACTGTAACTCAAACCTATCCTGTGCAGCAAAGTTAGTAAGCCCTGAAAAACAGTTTCTAGTGAATATGCAAAGATTCCCCACCCGCACCAACTACCATGCCCACATTTTCCCAGGGCCTAGAGGGCACCATTAAAATGTAACTAAACGTTCGATAGGAAACATGATTTTTCAAGAACAATATGGAAAGTTTACCCAAAGAACCTAAGACATTTTGTACATTCAAAATGTTTACACTTTGCTGTTCTTAACCCATCAGATTGTTCATTTTTACTAATAATACATACAATGAGTATAAATAAATAAACTACAGATAAGCTTTAAAAATTGTATTAACAATACATTGTGCAAAAACTTGTAACGATCTACATTCTATGTAAATACCCTGACTAAAATATACAGGCTGTGTCCTCACACCCTCATTCCATTTTTGCACAGTCCTTGGGCCAAATCAGCGGCTAGGAGCAAATCAGCAAAATTCCATTGCAAGCCATGGATGTAATGCTGATTTACACCAGCAGAAGAGCTGGCCCCTGGTATGTGCAAAAACCCCATAGAAATCAGTGGGAATTGTGCTTGACTAAGGACTAGACAGTTTGATTGTACCCCATTAAAGTGTGTGGGAGTTTTGCCGTTGATTTCCATGGAACCAGGCTCAGGCCCTGGGTAAGGACGTCAGCACGTGGCCCTGTGTTGTGCTACACTACTCCACTTCAGTGCAGAAACTATATTTGCAAAAGAAAAAGTCTTTTTTTGTTGTTGTTGTCACTGCTGATCAGTAACTGGTTTTAGCGGTGCATTTCAGAAATTGCCTTTCTGTGAGTTTTGAGACAAGACTGCAAGTCTTTTTGAATCCATTCCAATTTGATTATCCAGCACAGGTGGGCTATTTTGATGCAAGAAAAATGCCTCGATGTCTATTAACCAACTACGTTCTTCATTAGGACAAACAACAGCCTGGTTCATCGGCACAGGAGTGAAGAACTGCATGCGGAAAAGGAACAGGGCAGCCTTCCTACCATAGCTGTGTCCTGAGCTGGCTGTCACTTCTCCAAACGGACGATGGCACCTGAGCCGGTTTGGAATTTGCAGTCCCAACAGGCTCAGCCAAGTTTTGTAAGCTGAAGATCTCCATTTATCTTTATCGTGTCAATTGCTGACAGTGTTTCAATACGGTGGTAAAAATCAAAGAGCTGATGTCCATCCACAAATATTCTAAACCGGGGATGCTCGCAAAGTATCTCAACCTGTAAAAATAAAATGATGAAGCACGTGTGACTGCAAAGTCATTTCACAGAATACAGAGAGCACTCCATTGTTGGTGTGGTTATGCATTTTGTTACTTATGTGCCACGTAACAGCCAGGGCTGAGAGGAGTTTGCCCCCATGACACCATTTACACTGTGATGGATCCTGCTCTTACTTCACAGGGATGTTAACTCCATCTCGCATTGCCATGGCAGGAAGGACTCTGGAACCCAGTCCCACTGGCATCAGAGAGGTTTTGCCTCTTGGAATAACGCCAGAAACAGACTCAAACTGCTACTTAGAAGGGGAAGAAATTGTATCTCCAACCCAAATATTGCATTCCTTGCTACAGAATATTTTGCTGCAGAATGAGGAGGCAGTTCCCTCTGCAGTGCTTTCCACACTACCATTAAGGAAAGGAGCAAACACAAGAGGAGGGATCAGTTTGCCCTCCCCTCCCACACATACAGAGCTGCTGCAAAACTAAAAGCCTTCATTACTGTAGCTGGAGACAGCCCAGGACTCCCTGCTGGACTGGACTCCATACTGGGGCTGCAGTGAGGGAAATGTGGTGCAGGATGTCCTGAATCCAGCTAGATGGTTCACACAAGGCACAGACAGGATCAGGGAGGGACAGAGCTCATCCCTTCTCCTACAGCCCTGCAGAAACGCTCTGGAAAAGCAGCAAAGCCTGGAGCTGAACAGGCTTGGACAGGTCGGGATATTCCTGATGTCAGGGGTGGCTTGAGAGGGTGCCCTGTAGTTAAACGTAGCTGGAGTTGCCCTGGCAGGAAGCAGAGATACAAGGGCACAGAACGTGTGCTTATTGTGCAAGCCCTCAGAGACCTCCAGGTCCAGACAGGCTAAGAAGAAAATCTGCAGGGAAGACACGTATAAATCTTGGGTCATTTCAAGAGGCTGGTAGTCTGGAGTGAAGTGCTGCTTCCAGGCACTTGACTCTGCTGCTATTACAGCGTATAAAAAACGGGAACGGGGCCAGTAATAAACTGAGTGAGCCAAAGCCCGACTGACTTCAGGCACATTACGGTGGGAGAAGTGGCAGCAGACAGCCCAGGAGAGCTTAAGCTCCTGGGGACCTGGTAGCGTCCCACGTAACAGAGAAGCACCCATGCTGCCCCATAGCTCCTGTGTCACTGCGGCAGGTGCATCCAGCCTCAGGCCTTGCTATGTAAAAGATATGGTTAGCCTCAACGCTGCTTATGATCCATTTTTTCAGATCACCCTGGGCCACACCGGAGCAATAATAGGACTGGATCACAAGTAATTGACAAGAACACTGGATAGTCTAATTTCTGCACTACGAGGGAGACCATCAAAGGTACAAAACTCATTTAGGAGCCTAAATTCCATTAGTGCATTTGGGGGGAAAAAAAAAAAAAAAAGAGGAAAAAGAACAATAACTCACTTCCTACAGTATCTCATGCCAAACATGCAACATTGCTGTCCTCTAATGTCAACTGTCATTAATGGGACACCCACAAAACATGCTCTGGGTAATTTGTCTGGCTTGTCTGAGGGCCCAGCCACCACCCACTGCAGCAGGTATTATAACGCTCTCAGCCAGAGCAGGACCAACCCTCCAAGCCCTTTCAAGTGCATTTCCCACATGCACCAAAGGGTGTTGCCAGTTCCGACGGGAGAGTTTGTCGAAGCGAGTAGAGCGCAACCAATTCACAGCAAAAGCAGTCATAAACACCCTCTGAAAGCTCAAGCATCTGGGGAGACAGCTTTTGGGGCTGGGGGAGATTATTTTGGGGCAAGAAGGATTAGGAGAGTTTGGCAGCTGGTCAGAGCATTGGCATTTAGCAGAGGGGCCAGTGAGGTTTCATAAGAGGGGAGGAGGAGGGTTTTCTGGGTCAGCAGCATGAAGGCATACAGCCTTTTCTCCTCAGCGTACTGAAGCTGCTGAGAGCGAGGCAGCCCTCCGCAGCTGCATACTTTGTTAGTCCTGATTTGCAAAGACATCTTCACATAACTATAAACACTACAGATGGGAATCTGGTTCTAGGTCAATCCAGTCCACTCCTTGCATCACAGCATTTCCACGTACACCATTTTCAAGGGACTACAGACTTAAATGTGACAGGAGATTTAATGCCAGGGTTCAGAAAAGAATACCCCTGTTGCTTAGCTGTTTAATCTGCTAACACGAAGGGCTACAGTCAACCCCTGGAGACAAAGGATGAACAAGATCCTTATTAGCTGGACTAAACTGCAAACACAATGTCCATTAAAAAAACCCATTAAAACATACAGCATTCCCACAGAGTATTTACATTCTCCAATAATAACTTGTAATGCAGTAATAACATAGAGGTACTTTTTAATTTATAGCTGTAAAACTAAGCTCAGGAAATGCACATCATCACACAGTATTACAGCCTCCAACTTGTTATCATAGCACCCCGGTGAGGTGTCCACAGCCCCATCTGAACTGCCTGCAGTTGCACAAAGCAGCGGGATCTCCACGCAACTTCTGATCAATCCGGCAACCGGTGTGCCAACCGGAGAAGCGCGGGCTACGCTGTGATTTCACAAGAGGCAAGTTGGGTTCTGCTGCAACTCTGATCATATTACTCTTTATCAGATATGGCGCGTGCCGCTGTCATCCTGGTACTCACCCTAAAAGGCTGGTCCGGTATAAATGGAAAGTAAGGAATAGACGATTGCTCTTCCCCCCATTCTCCGGCTACACAAGAGTTTCTGATGAACTGTCTGTCTGTAAACACGGCTTTCAGTTCAATAGCTACATCCGCAGGAGGATCTTCTGACTCCCCGCAAGTCAGACTGATGCCAAAGCTGCAACACAAACAGAACAGCTCTCACTCAGCCAGAAACAAGCAAATAAGCCCCAGATGCCGCTGGTCTCATTTCTCAGCTTATTAAAGCCATTGATGGTTTAGCAGCACCGGGGGTGACAGCTCAGCTCATTCAGGGAGTGCTCCGAAAGCACAGCAGGGACAAGACCATGGTTAAAGCATATATATATGTGCGTGTGCATGTGCATATATGTGTATATATATGTATATATATATATATATGCTCCTTTACTCCCAAGGGAAACGCTGGGAAACAGGATCCCTTGAAGAAATGCCCCCTCTATGGGTCAAAGGAGAAATCAGCACGCTATATTTAAAATGATAAAAATAATCCCTTTCCAGAAAGGAGGGATCCGTGTGTATGTCTGTGTGTGTGTGGCCTCAGCCCCCTCCCCAGGCCCCGCGCCCCCGGGGCGGGCAGCCCTGCCCGGGTGTTACCTCTCGGGGTTCAGGTCCACTATGCCCATAACTAAGATCTTCTTTCCCGGCCTCATTCCTCCTTTGATGTGCCCACAGAAGGGGACGATCTGGAAAGGACAGGGAGGAGGGTGGCGAGGGTCAACGCGGCATCAGTTCCGCAGCCCAGGGGAGGGGGGAGAAGGTGTTTTAAAAAAAAAAAAAAAAAAGGAATAAACGAAATAAACACACCCCCGCCCAAAACCCTAAGAAAAGGTGATTTACCAGGCGAGGGAAGTACACATCAGCTTGCACCGGGGATCCCAGGGAGTTGTTTAAATGCCCGTCCTCTATTTTCTGCAGGTGAAGAGCAGAGCGCTGAGGCAGGGGCGGCCGGAACCCCCCCCGCCCCCCAGGTGCCCGCCGCGGGGTCCCGCCCTGCCCCACACCCCCGCCACAGCCCGGCCCGGAGCCCCGGGCAGGGGGCACAGCGGGCACTCACCAGCGCGTCCCGCTCCGCCACGGTCCCCGCCATCTTGTGGAAGCAGCGGCGGCGGCGCTGGGGACGGGGCGGGGGAGAGGGAGGGAGGGAAGGAGGGAGAGAGGGGAGGAGGGGGCCGTGCGGCAGCCGAGGGGCAGCGGCGGAGCCGGTGCGGGAGCGGAGCCGGTGCAGAAGTAGGAAGGCGAGGAGGAGGAGGAGGAAGAGGAGGTGGCCGGGAGGTGGCCGGCTCTGCCTTGCCCGCCGGGGAGCCCAGCCCCTGGCCCCGGGGGGAGCCAGGCAGGGCGGGAGCTGCTGCCGTTTCCTGCGCTCCGCAGCCTGCCCGCGGCGGGGACACCGGGGTGCGGCTGGATGAGGGGAGGGGGCGCCGGTGCTGGGAGCGGGGCGGGCCCGGCGGGGCCCCCTCACCTGGGGCCTGCAGGTGATGGGTGCTGGGAGAGGGGCCGTCGGAGCCCTGTGCCCCGATTTCAGTGGACACCTTTATTTCTGATCTTGGACACCCCGTCTTGGGTAACTCCCCTTCTCCAGAGGTGGAGAGACAGCTCAGCCTCCCCCAAAATGAACCGCTACCCCCCGTGCTGTCCCCTGCCCCACAGCGGGGACCCTCGTGGGGGTCTGTTCCCCGACGGCTGCTTTGGTGGGACACGGCCCGCCAGACACGGCCTGTGGCAGCAGCCAAATCGCAGCCCCTCGGCCAAGCCGGGCAGCAGCTCCTTTCAACTCCTCCCCGCCAACCCACTAATGAGACACGGTAATTGCATAAGCCGGCCGGCTGCGGATGGCTCGTTACAGAGCGGGAGCTCCTATTTACATGTTGTGTCTGCAGTTATGCAACGTGGCAAAGCCCTGGCCAAGGCCACCAGCCCTGCTCGCAGCGCCAGGAATCCCTCGCCCTTTACCACAGCAGGAGTGACTTGTCCCGGCAAGCATGCCGTAATGATCCTGTTGACGAGTTTAGGGTCCTGGGGAGCAGGGGGAATTGAGGAAGGCTTTCTTCTGGCTTCCTCGCTACTGGAATTTGGTGGCATGAACATCCCTTTGGCAATGTGACACAGCGGCGGGGCTTGGCCTGCTTCCTGCAGGACCTCACGTGGGTTGCTTGGCTTTTCGTGGCCCTTACCTTGGTGAATGTCACTGTCTTTCCTCCGCTGAGGTGCTCTGAGGATTAATTACTCACGTTGTGCAAAGTGGAGTGGAAGGAGCTAAGCCACTGCAATACTTAGGGTTTCAATATGACAGCGTATTGGGAAATGCTTGCAATCAGTAGGTGATGGCATTTGAGAAATCAAGAGCTACTGAGAGTAAGTACAGATTGTGCAAGTGTTTAGACGCTTGGTTATTTTTTCAGTAATGCCCACTAATTTGGGGGTGTTTTCATCTCGTGGCTCATAGAAGCGTATGTTTGTACATGCAGCTTTGCTGAAAGTCACCTGCTGAAGTCATGGCTTCTCCAGGGGCACCAGCACAGCTGGGCACGAAGGCAGCGGCCATCCTGGTGGCCCAGGTCGTGGCGTGGGAAAGCCACTGGACTATTTTCTTCATGGCAGAACACTGGGTGTCAGCTGTCACTGTATGGAAAAAGAACCTTCCTCCAGTACTGCCAGGAGACTGAGTCGTAAACAATGCAGTGACATGAAACCATCACAGGTTAGAAACAGTTGGCTTTCAAGCAGTGAGTTGAGTGCATCCCTAAGTTCACCGCAAAGAGGAACTGGAGTTAGCTTGATGGTTTTATCAGCTGCTGTGTGCTGCTCCCCTCTGTCTTCACCAGTGCTGACACCAGCTGCATTGTGCTTTTTATTTTTTCCTGCTGGCCCAAGAAAGAACAGAAATCACCCAAAGCTTTTTATTTTTATTTAGTGGTGCAGCGTTTTATGATGCCCAAAGAGCTCTTTATAGAACCCATCATCTTTTCCTCTGCTGTACAAGGAGCCACTTTATTGGATAAGATTAAATTTGTTGCATATAAAATCAGGCCAGCCACTCCTTTTTGCCGAAGCATGAATTCTTGTGAGGAGAGAGGGCATCATTATGTCTTTGTTTTCTGGCTGGTTTTAATTGGACTTTTGCATTTCGAAATAAATAGCAAGTCTTGGCTATTTGGCTAGCCGCTTTGCCTTGTGTTTGCCTTTTTTGGTGTTTTCTGAAAACTAGCACAAATGCAACATTGTTCTGTTGACCATGGAAAGACTGACCGGAACCACCTGCAGTATGAAGTTATAATGGGGGAGGACGCTTCTGTGTTTTTAAAGCGTTGACGATGCGTACCTCTCCGTTTTCTGTGCCACATTATCCTCTTGCCCCGTAGCACCCCAGGAGGACAGTGAAAATCCTGTTTGCACCACAAACGAGGTGAGGCAGGCAGCGCAGGAGCTCTGCCTCTGTGTGCTGCTGTTCCTCTGAAAAAGGGAGAGGTCTGAGCCAAATCTGTTCCCTCACCCGTGCAGTCCTTGTTAAATCATCTGCACAGAATGGGCCCCGTTCAGTATTTCTACAAGCCTTCCCGACATGGAAGGTCTTGAGTTTTCATGCTTGAGGGCCTGAGCTTGCAGACCTTGTGGCAGTACACAGTAAATATTTGTGCTCCGCTGTAATAATGCTGAGGTACAAGCAGCTGAACTTGACTGGTTGACCAAGTACAAAAAACGTCGTGGATAGGTATTGTCCTCCATTTCTGGGTTCATACAGCCCTTCGCTCAGTGGGAGCTTGTGACTCTCGAAATACTGAGAATTGCATAAAGATTAAAAAGAAGTGGCATGGTGTGAAAACCATTTGGGAACAGTTAATGACTTGCCCAGCCCATCCACCAAAGCCATTGCTGAGAACTTGCAAACCCAGAACATCATCTTAATCCCTGCACCTTGTATCTTGCAGCCACTCCCTTTGATGATTTAAAAAGGTGTATCTAATTCTTAGCTGGCCTTCACTGGAAAGGAATGCAGAACGATTGCAATTTTGGTGTGGTGTAATTACCCTGCCTTTCTTGCCCTGTTACCACTGACATTGCGCTCCTCACGCCTGGCTTTATAGGCTGACTTGTACAACCTCTCTGGTTTGTTTTGCTTTTTTAATGACATTGGTGAGAAGATGGGAGGTGTTCGCTGGTTTCGTGGAAGCTTCTTTTGGTTTCTGGGTGGCAAGGCACTGAAGTCCTGTTTTTTGTAAGACTCGGAAAAAGCTGAGTAATACAATAAAGGAGAAAGTCTGGGAACAAGTTTGATTCCGTGGTTGGAGCCAAGTCTGTAACAGTTCAGAGGAATTCCTCCTTTTAAGAATTATAGCAATAAAACTGCAGCGCTGATAAACAGTTGAGTTGGGTGTGGTTTTTTTGACCTTTGTGGCTTTGCTGCTGCGAATCCTCATGCAGAGGTCTGGGAGACCGAACCTGACATTGCACAGATTTGCCACGGGTGGGTGCCCAAGGCTTTGGCGAGGGTGATGCTGACCGCGTGTCACAAGGGGCCGGAGAGCAGGGTGGGAGATGTTGTAGCTGCTCTCTCGCTGTGTGGCTTTGAAGTGTCCCGAGGATGATTCCCCTGGCACTGCGTACCGAGAATAAAGTGCAGGGTGCAACGCACCTGCAGAAATGTTCATAATCGTGCCCTCCCACGCTCACCCGCGGGAAAAACAAATGACAGTTATCGGTACGGACAGCACGGGGAGGGTGTTTAGCGCGCCTGTGCGCTTTCACAGGCTAGTGCTGTCACATCTTCATGGACGGACGAAGGAATCCAGGGCCGGGAGCAGCATCCCTTCTTGACATTTATTTCAGGTGGCTTCCGTGCTTTTTGTTGCCCCCTGAATTATTCTGGTCTGAGTCTTGCCCTTAGGGGTTCCAGCTCTGGCTGTGCATGAATCCAGTGCAGAATTCAGTTTTCTGGGGCTCCCAGTAGCAGAGATTGTGTAAACCGGTGTTTAAGGAGATAGCCCTTGTGAGTGAGTCACTTGGTCACACACAGAACTGCTGCACGTCTGGTGCATAATACGTGTGTATCAGAAATATTTGTCTTGCAGATTGTTTTTGCCGAGAAAGGTTGTACCACATGATCCTTCTTTACTGAATCGTCGTTTCATAAAATCTGCGCCAGGAACCAAGGGTGTGTACATAAAGGAAAGTCAGATAAGGCATTAGTTACTGGTTGAAGGCTGTTCATGTTCGGGATCTTTCAGCTCTTCCAGTCCCTTCCACGGAGAACTGATGTCCAAAGGCATGGGGCAGGCAGAAGTTGTGGCGGGAGCTGCAGGCATCCACAGGAGACAGATTATATTTATATAACTCGGAGGCTGGTCTTTTCTGATGTGTCCTATTTTGGGCTCCTTTGGTATTATTGATATCCTATCTCAATAATTTTCTCATGAATCTCATGAATTTGGCTCTTTTTCCTTTCAGTTTCAGTTTGGAGGACCTTATCCTGTCATAAGTACCTGGCTTTTATTTTGTTAATGCGTTCGTTTTTAAAAAGGTAATTTCTAGCTTTTTTTTTTAAATGAGGCAAATTCTAGCAATTTCTGAATGTGTCTACTAAAAACTGAAATATAGTGACAAATAAAAATGATTGTAATATGTATTTTTTTTAATATTATGATTTTCACGCCAACTTCATGAATTTAAAGATGGAGATTCATGACCATGATGCATCATGCCTGTATACATCTACCAGAGGATGCGGAAGAAGACTGGAAAAATGGCATTTTTTTAAAGTATCAAAATGTGAAAAAGGTCTTTCTAGGTACGTTTTAAATTATTAGTGACCGCTTCTCATCCTCCTTCTCCCTGTCCCCTGACAAGGGGTAGCCTTCTCATTTTGGAAAGAGGGAAGATGCGCTTGTCATCCTCACGGCAGCAGCCCAGGGAGAGGTGCAGACAGCGGGACGAGCTGACTGTGGGTGCCCCACACACGGGGAAAGCCACACACAGCCCTGAACAAGGCACAGGGCCTTAGGGACCTCCTTGCTAAGCAGATGACAACAGTGCCTTTGTGCTGATTGGAAACCTTGAATGCTGCTTTCCTACAAAAATGCTGACAGAGGAGTGAAGCCCATGGTTGTTGAGCGCTGTAACGCAGGACTGAGCACAGGAAAACACAACGCAAACAGCTGAAATGCCGAGCTCCCCATGGCAACAAGAACTCATCTTACAGTCACATTTTGGTACGTATTTCCTTCTGTCTTAAATCTCTTCTGACATTTACTAGGCTATGCCAGCACTTCAGGCTGCTACAGGTTCTGCCAAACCTCCTGGGGCATGATGGTCTTAGCAAGTCCAGCCTCCAGCCATCCCAGGCCCTGGAGACCTGTTGAAGAGACTGGAGCAAAGAAGAGGTACCCATAGTGCAAGGGGATCTGGTGGGA
>VWYH01004592.1:0-55102 GCA_013399365.1 Pampusana beccarii
CCCACCACCCCTCAAAAACCCATCACCCCCCCCCTCAAACCCGCCGCCCCCGGTGCTGCGGTGGAGGCAGCTGGTGCGGCAGCTGTTTGCGGATTCGAGTGTCCAAACAGGGATGCCAGGATTTTGGTTGAATCAACAGGCCAGATAAAATGCTAATTGCGATTACACTGGTCCCTGTGCCAAGCCTGAGACTCTTGGCCTGACTTATTTGGACTTTAAAACGCGTGGTAGTTGAATTAGCAGTTTACTGCCCAGTGCTCCTTGCACGTCCTCTGTGCCGCTCCAGCACAAGGAAATACGAGATTATTGGTAATGATCATAGCGGGCTCTGAGAGACGGCTCGAAAAGCCCCGTTCACCGCCCCGGCGGATCTGTGGATGCGGGAAGCTCCCGCAGCCTGCCAGGGAAGCTGGAAACGGAGCACCAGCCCGCGGTGATGTCAACAGCAGCAACGCTGAGAACATATGGTTCTCAAAAACTGCCGGGAAAAACCTCTGCCAGCACAAATGCTCATAGATCATCCCAATGAAAAATGCCCTTTTTTTTTTTTTTTACCCTTTTTAAAAGAAATATTACATAGCGGTATCAGCCTCAAGGTAGCAGCAAGCTGTACAGTCTGGACCCTCCGGCACCACCATTTCTGGATGCCTGAACGACCGGCTGTTCTTCTGAACATCAATCACGTAACGAAGCACAGCGTTTGTCAGTTCAGACAGCACAAGCATTTCAGCTTTGCTCACACCAGCCTGAATTTCCATTGACAATGCTGACAGACCAAACCGACACACAGCCCCGGAGATGGGGCTGGGGACACTGCGCTGGGCCTGTTGAGCCGAAATGTCACCTCAGACCTTGGGAAACTGGGGCAACCTTGGGTTTAACGCCCTGCTTTCCACCTCTAAACTCAGGTTTCTTGGTGGCTTTTCCTGTCACATACGAGCCTCAAACCGCCCTCCCTGTCACTCCTTTTGTGCGACACTCTACCCGAATGCAAACCACGGAAAAACAGGCAAAGAAGCCAATATCAACTATTTGCGTTTGTAAAGCCCACATAAAACCACCTCAGCCAGCGGGCTGATGATCACAGTGCTCAACCAAAGACAAAGGGACAGAGATTGTTCTTCTTTTCTACACAGATCAGCACCTTTCATTAGGTTTGTGCCAGTAAAACCGCAGCACACCAGAGGCGCTGAAGGGTAAGAGCGCGGCAGATGAACGCGAACGCCACCGCGGTGCGCGCAGCCCCGCAGCCCCGCGGTCGGCCGTGCCCCCAACACACGCTCACACGCGCGCACCGCACGGGACGCGCTCTGCCATTCCAAAGCGTTCACATCACCTCCAACAGGTGACTCAGGAAATCCCCAGTTATAAAGCCCATTTGATTAGTGACTGGGGACAGCGGTGACAATTTATCACAATAAAGCTGGGCTTGCATTATTTTCTGGCCCAGAAAAATAATTTAAAATTTCATAAAAAGCTTCACTGTGCGAAAATACCTCCTATTTTTGGCAGGGGCACGTTAGGAATTGAAGTCTTCCAGGCAAACTTCAAGCTGGCCCTGCAGCAGAACTTCCCCACCTTTCCCAGCTCACTTGTCCTTCGCTCTGCTCGCCCGTCCCCACTTCTCTGGATTCCTGTTCCACGCCGTCTCAGCGCGGGTCAACCCAGGAGGAAGATGTTGTTCAGGAGGAAGGATTCCTCCGAGCTCTGCTCGGCTGGAGATGGACGAGACGATGCAGTAAGGTTACCTGGGATCTGGACTTGGCCGGACACCGCTCCACAGCTCCAGCCGTCTGCTACGTGCTGCACAGGACACGCTCTTCCCAAAGCACAATTACCGGCACAACTGTACACGTTTCACTTTCAGGGAGGATATAATTTCCTAATGGGTTCTGTCATTCTGCATGTCAAATCTATATGTGCAGAGACACCGCTACAATACTTCAAATTAGCCCGGCTTGAGTAAAAAGCAATGGGACAAAAAATAAATGTGGGCGATTAAGTGTACTAGGGAAAGCAATTTTTGCTGTGCTGGGAAGAACTGGCCTTACAAACGAGGTCCAGAATGAGAAGCCAAAGTAAAACAAAGGCTCAGCCAAATTTCAAGGTTTCTGAAATTCAGCCAGAGAAATTTTCAGTGATCTACAACTGAAAGGCAAAGGAATCCAAGTCTGAAAGGAAGAAACAAAGAAACCAGAGAACACTGGGGGAAAAAAACAATGGGAGAGGAGTATGGAGGTGACAACAGAGAATAGACAAGACTTGTTGTTGCAAACACATGCACAGGTTTGAGCCCTGGAGCACCCCGAGCCGCATCCGCCGCTGCACAAAGCCCAAGCGTGCTGTTTTTCCCCATCAGCTCAGAGAAGAACAGCTAAAGGTTTTGTGTTTCACGGTCAGAAGCGAGACGAGAGCTGCAGAGCTGACACTGGAAACCTCCCTGTCAGGAAGCGCGTGGAAACGCTGAGCTGACTGCGGGCACGGTCACCGTCACCTCTGCAGGGCTCTCGGGGCTGCCGCTGCACACACGTAAACACCTCACAACATAAAGACGCTTTAACCTTCATCTTGCAAACTTAGGAGCTCGTATAGTAAATCCAACCAAAGCAGGAGCTGAGCTGATCTCCCCGGCTGCAGGGGCCAGACGCACTGACACAGCCCGAGGAGCACGCGGGCGCCTGCAGAGCCCCACTGAGGCGCAGAGCGAACGAGTGGCACAGGGCAGGACACACCGGGCCTTACCCCAGTGGTATCAAAAGCAGGAATCTAATTTGAACTCGAAATCGAAGGTCCTGCGGTACAGAGGGGGAGTCCTGGCGATTCACCGGCACCGCACACCCGCGGAGACACATCCCCAGCCTCTGGACGGGGAAGCCGAGGGAGATGAAGCCCTGTTTTCTAACCCACCAAGCGTCTCCCATCTCTCCTGGCGTACATCCCACGCCAAGGGTTTCCTCAGGAAGCAGCTATGGGCAGGAACAACTATATCCACACCAACAGCACTGGATAGAAATAACCATTCTACTGGATGTGTTGTTTCAACGTGAAGCAGTCCCAGCTTTCACCATGAATCATCCGACCCCACAGCCCGGCTCTTTGACTGCATATAACAACTTATGATAATGTAGAAGTCAATACCTGTTTTAAACGGTTCAGTGAACCAGGAATAAGATTACACCAACTTCCAGCTACTGTTTGTCTTGCTAGCTTTCAATCAGAGGTGATTTTGCCTGTGTAAGAGGTAATTATTTGAAAATGAAATATGAGAGTGTGTGTGAGTCACACTTTAACCCAGAGGTAAAGGCCCACCCGTCCCTTCCTGTCCACAACCCCTTCCAGGAGCAGCCACCGAGGTCAACACGCGTGCCCCCTTCCCTCCAGGAAACCCAAATACTGCTGTTAATATTCAATTTATTGTGGTTCAGTCCAAGATGTGGAAAGAACATTACCGGGGGAAAATACAGGGTCCCGGGTGCGCGCGGGCTGGTGTTCGGGCAGACACACGGACGAGCGCCGGCTGGGACGGGCTCGTCCTGCTGGGAGCAGCGTCCCAAGTCACCTTTGGGTTGTGGTCAACGCCAAAATGAATCTCGTGGCTTCAGTGTTTCAATCAAATGAAACATTTCATTCCCCGTGAGATCACTTTTTCTTCCCCCCTATTTTTGAGTCACTATCCCCATGCTCTCCCTAAAAAACAGACGGCAGTATTTAGAAAGAAAAGCACCACGTCGAAGCATCAAAGCAAGAAGTTCCCTGCTCACATCACCAGTCCAAGTGAGAAGTGGTTGTCAGCTCCACCTGAAAAGTATTCTTTGTGTGAGAAGGGCCGTCCCTGGGGCCCTGGAATGACTATCAAAGCACATACTTTTCCAGACCCTGCCCAAAACTCAGCTTGCCAGTTACATCTGGTAAATGGCACTGCACTTTAAAACGCCAGAGCTTCATCCGTTTTCCTCCAAGCTCCATTTCACCCGCACGAATTCAGTGTCTGTGAGAACTGCATTTATAAACTGTCAAACGCAGCTCCTCCCATCACCACCCGGCTGGGTTCAGTCCAGCACGCAATGATGTAAAAATAAAATTCCTATTGACTTCGGGGGCTTTGGAGCAGACCTATCGATTAGTTACTTCTCCCTGGGAATGTCCCGTTGATGTTAAAAGAGCCAACTGTGCAGTAAAGTTTTATTTCATGTAAATAAGATTGAGAGAATCTATCCCAGTACCCTAAAGACAACACAGAGCAGTAACACAACTCGGCTTGCTTAGCCAGAGAAAAGACAGCTTGGGGGAAAAGTGTTTGTTCTTCGCAAACACGCCAGGGATGAGCCCTGGGACGGGAGCAGAATCCTACGACAATATTGGCTAAGAACGGGTAAATAGAAATCAGCCTTCAGTAAGTTTGGGCTGGAAACACAGAGGTTTCTAACCAGCTTGGCTGCGGAGAGCTTTTGGGAGCTAAGATGGGAAAGTGCGCTTGATCTATTCATTAGGATGATTAGGCAGCCTGGCTGCAGGAGGGGTGGCACGCCATGCCATAGCACACCACGCCACACCAAGCCATGCCACAACTACCACCCCATCGCACTGACGCACACACGCAGTCTGATTTTCCTTTACATGCAATCTCACGTATGCAATGCAGAAAACCGAACACGAACAGCAAACAGCTCTGCCCCGTGTTCCTCGGCAGCGTCCCCGTGCCCCCGCGGCGCCAGCTGAAGGGCTCACCCACGGCGCGGCCCAGCGCCGGCACACGGCCCAGCACCCCAGCACTTCGCATGGAAGCAAACTCCACGTTTACACCGCCACCTTCTACAACACACCTGTAAGTTAATGGTCATGACATACAGGAAGGAAGAAAGGCGAGTGGGAGGGAAAACGTGCCTGGCTGTGCCCGGTCACGTCTCCCCGCACCGCTGCCCAGGCAGCCTCTGTTTGCTTGGCCACCATCCCGCCTCCCAGCAGCATCTCAATATTGACATCTCCAGGTTTCAGCTGTTCTCCTCTCTCCTGATTCATGGGCAGCAGATGGTGCAAATGACACCCCTTTTATTTTCTGGATGAATTCTTATCACCCTGCCAAGATGCTAATGTTTGTTGCTAGTCGTTGTGCATTGTGTTACCAGCAATGAAGACAAGCTTTGCCTTGAAATGGAGCAAAACTGCAGTCACAGACAGGTAAAGTTATAAGGCGCTATTAGTTATAGCAGGTTAATTAAGAGATTTTACTAACTAGCTTTATTTTGATCCCTTATTTTTGCTTGCAGGTTGTCGGGTTTGTTTGTAGCTGTTTACCTGTGCATTGATGCTGCACATTATATACAGCAGCAGATCTCCCTGAAGCTGATTTCGGTGTCATTTTGTAAAATGAATCTTTGGCATAAATTTTCCAAAGAGGGTAAATAAATCTCTCCTCGTCCAGACTTCTAACAAGTTAAACCGATCAAATACCCAAGGAGCAGAAGCCATCTCCCTGTTTCAGTCATGGTCCCCACACCGGAGAGCTGGGGTCACCTGTGGCCAAATCTGCAAATTGTACAAGTTCTCCGTCATAGGAACCGCTAATTACAACTCCAAACAGGCTCAAGAGCAAGACAGGTCCCTTTGGGACTCTCACTCGAAAGGCTCTCCCAGATTTGCAGGCAAGTACTGACAGCTCCTACTTAAAACAAGTTTCTCAGATAGCTACGGGTGCATCTCACACCAAGACACGGCTCTCGAGCTTACCTGGAAATACAAGAATCAAAGTACATCATAACTATTTGTTCCCCTTCCACCCGCCCGATCAGTTAATTACACTAATCTGATATGCTTTTGACAAATCCATGGTGGTTGTTTCGTTTCGATTTTAGTCACCTCTTCCAAGTGTTATGGATTGATTTTTTTTTTCATTAATTAATTTCAGAGCCTTTCCAAGAACTCATTAGGCTTTTTAGTCAATAATACACTAGACTGTACTTTTTTCTTTTATATTTAGGATCTCTATTTGCATTTTGATAGTTCTGAGACCTCCTCTGAGCTGCACAAGCTGTTAAAAACAATTGTTCCTTGTTCAAAAATAGTTGTGATTAGCTCTTTCTAACTCCAAGGAGAATTTCCCCAGAGCCTGCGTCCTGACCTGTCTGGCAGGTCCAAACAAGCCCTTGCCTGGTTGTTCTCTGTCTTGGCCCTTTATTCTACACTCTGGTCAAAACTAACCAGGTTACCAGGGCATTTTAGACACTCTGCAAGCAGCCACTTCTCTGTCAAGTACTAGATCTATATTTCCTCTCCTATCTTCTTATTCCTAATGTATTTATGGCACTGCTTCCTCCTGCTTTTTATCTCACTTGCTAAATGAAACACATTTTTTGCCTTAGGCTTTTCATTTTACCATTATATGCCCGTGCTCTGCCTTCACCTTCATTTCTTGTCAAGTGCCTCTGCTTTTGTACCACTTCTGCCGATTTTCCAGTCCCGAAGGAGCTCCCGATCCTGCCCTGACAGCTGTCACTGTGTTCCCGCACAGGAGGATGCTTGGCTGGGCTGTTTATGGGTTCTCTCTCAGAACCTGCCCTGTTCTCCTCCCTCAGACCATCGCCCCAAGGGCCGGTGGACCAGGCTGGGTGGGAAGGGATCCCCTCCCAGCTCCCCGTGTCTGCGAGGTCACCTTCTCCAGAGCTCATTGTGCTCACATTGCTGCCCAAGCTTCTTCCCTTCCCGCGGGAGCAGCCTCTGTCACCACAGGCTGTCCCAAAGGTCCCATCTGGGGCACAGCGCGGCCCTCACCCCAGAGCTGCTCCGCTCCCAACGCCACCAGCCCTGGGCCCTGCGGGCCCTGCGGCCCCGTGGTCAACCCGCCAGGCAAGGGCATCCCACAGCTTCTAGAACCAACCCAACGGGTGGGGAAAGGGGAAACCAGGATAAGAGCGAGAGAGGAAATCCTGAAAGCCCCCAAAGCGGCACAGCATTTATTTCCCATTAGAAGTCAAGCCCAGGCAGGCACTTCAGCGGCCCTGGCAGCCTGGACACTCCTGCAGGTGAGATCCCGCTAAATACTTCTGCTCCTTCCCCTCTGCTGGTACATTGAGAACAACAACCGCAATCGATCAGGATCACTTGAAGGTTTCAGGTACTAATTCTGAATTACAGGCAGTCAGTTTCTTTTCCAAGTCCTACAAATCCTCTAATAAATACAAGTTAACCTCCCAAACTCGGGGCTCTGAGTGATTTGCTGCTCTTCACCCTCTTGTGCTCTTCGATCATCTCCCTTCCCTGTCAAGTCACAAGTGCTTCATTTTCTGAGATAAAGAACAATATACTCGAGAGTGATGAAGGAAGAAAAGAGAAAGCACCTTGCAATTAAATATTCTAATAGACATTTTAAAGATGGTTTTGAAAGGATTTAAAATTAATGTTAACAATAGTATGCATCAAATGGCTCAGGCTGAACAATACCTATCACTTTTTCTGCTTAAAAATAAAGTGTAAAAATAATACCCTATAATATTTTATATAATACCAGCATCCCTTTTTTGCTCCCCTGGGCTAGGCAGACATCTCTGAATAGCTGTGCACAGCAGCTCCAAATCCTGCCCCCTGTATCCATATCACACAGTCAGAGTGTGATGGCTCTGGGTGGGACTGTGGGGACCTTGGGATCTGTACTGTTCATTTTTCATGGATTGCAATGGAGGAGCATTCCAGTAACGAGCCTTGGGCCCCGCTTAACGACCATGAACCTGAAGTTAGTGAGCGTTACCCAGAGCCGTCCCAGCGAGGCGGCCAGTGCCTCTCCAGGGCGCAGCCGGGGAGCGCGGCCAAGGCCTGGGTGTGCCAGCACAACCACCTCGCGCTCTTCAACCTCCCTTCCCTTCCATTCTATCCTCCTCCATTCCATTCCATTCCATTCCATTCCATTCCATTCCATTCCATTCCATTCCATTCTCCACCATTTGGGTCCCCTTTTGCAATGTTAACCAACACAGCCAGCCCTTCACACAGACGTGAATTTCAATGGCCATGAGTGACTAAGAAGTTACAACCGTGGTCTCATAATTGACCAAAAATTAGTATTAAAAGCAGATACTCCCAACAGTGGTTAGAGATATGCGTTACGAAGCTTTCACTGGTATAAATGAACAGTTCTGCATACAGCCTTGTTCATAATGTCCCACTCATTTTGATCCCCGTTTTTGCTCCAGGTGAGGCAGCCGTTCTCTGAACGTGGTGGCCGAGCCTAAGGCTCTGATCGTACTGCCCTGCCCTGCCCGTGGGGCTGTCACACGGCACTGCCCATGGGGCTGTCACACCACACGGGGCTGTCACACTGCCCTGCCCTGCCCCCTGCCCCAGAACCCACAGCAAAACCCCAGCAGGGTCAGCAGCTCGGGACACCCGCTTCAGCGTGGAATACGGAACACACACCGAGCACCACCACAGCCCAGAATAAGCAGGCTCTGCGTAAGAAAACACTATTTCCATTATGTTTGGCTTAAACCCACTTATTTATAATTAAGTTACTGATCCATGCGCTGGTGTAAAATGACTCTACAACATAAGTGCAGCAATAACCTAGAACAAAATCTTTAAATAACAATTGTCAAGTGAGAAGATATATACAGAATACATCAAAATTAATAGTGTTCATCCATCTTTCAAAACAAGTTAAATGTGCCTGTTTCTTCTGGAAAATCTGTGTTATGCTCATTGAATACTTTATTTTTATTATATTTGAACCTTTCAGCAGGAAAAAAAAATATACACTCAAAGTAGGACGGTAGTTTTGATCACTTTCCAGACATTCATACATTAGAAGGAAAAGGAAACGCATCAAGATTCACGCAGACATCCCTACTGTTGATCACTGGGAAGGAAGCAATATAACCCAAGGGTAACGCAATCAGAAATGACAGCTCCAGCACAAATCTCATTAAACAGACATTGCAGAACAGGTTTATAAAGAGAGGAAGGAGGCCTGGCGCTGGGACACTTGTAGAGGTTTGGCCAGAGCGTTACAAACCGGCACGCATGGCGCAAGCTGTCGCAGCCACAGCGCGTCCGGCACGCCGTGACCCGTCACTGACATGTCACACAGCACCCGACCCCGAAATCCAAAATATTCCTCCTCGAATAAGCCTTAGTCCAGTACAGACTTCTGTTCCTTAAAGCAATCATAAAACACCCAGCAAAACCCCCTGACCTTGGACACACTGAACTTGCTGGCGTTAACTCACGGGTACAGCACCACTCAACTACAAATATTCATTCAAATGTCTGGTGTAAGTAGAAAAGTGTTTGTCTGGGTTGTTTTCTGTAGCTGTGATTCATCAGACGTTTGTTTACAGAGCGTCAAGTGTCCACAAGGAACCCAAACCTCGGCTCCCCACCTCACCACAAGGACCCGAAGCAGTCAAACTGCAGCCAACACTGACAACCCACATTCTGGGAGGAATTAATTCATTTAAAATACAGGGAATACGTCTGACAATGACCATTTCTGAGCAACAAACAACTGGAGGATCCAACCACTGGCAACCTATTTTGAATAGATAGTGGAAACCACTTACCCGTCTCTCAGGAACAGCAGAAACTTCTGGCCATCGCTGGCAGTGGGACCCGGAGGAGGCACAGTGATTCAGTTTGGAAGAAGCACGTTAAACACACTCTCCACAAGGAATTCTACAGGAAGCTGAACTGTTCTTTTTCGGCGCTTACTGCCTTACTGGCATTATGTTCCCACTGCAGTTCTCTTGTGGGGCTGCCCAGGAACGCGGGCAGCACGGCAGCCGCGGGAGCGCGACCAGCGCGGCTCCTAACGCCGCTCGCTGCCTCAAACGCCTGCGAGCCCTTGTGAACAGACCTAACCTCACAAAGAAACCATTAGCCTGAAGCTCCTCAAGACATTGTGTTTGCAAATTCATTGCCAACTCTACTGTATTTTGGATCCTTTAAAGACGTCTCATTTACCTTTGTTGGATTTCCTGTCATTCAGTTCCAAAATTAAGCCATGCCAGAGAAGTTAAGCCATAGCAGTGAAAAAGTAACCAGTGCATAACGTCCGAATGTTAAGAAAGGGTGTCCTGTCCGGCTGACAAAGCAGAATGTGGGGCAGGGGGCGTGCTGGGGAGGCCGTGGCCAGCAGGCGATCGCGAGCCCCAGGGCAGGGGCTGCAGGAACCCGCTCTGACCAAACCCCTCCCTAAGGTTCTGCCCGGCTGCCAGGCCTCGCACAGCTACAGCCCCACAGCACAGGCCAGAGCCAAGCGAACATCAGCCCTGGGCCAGGTTTTGCACTGCACTTCACACAGAACCGAACCGCACCCGAGGAAATAACATCTCCGTCTTTGCTCTCATAAAAGTGTATTATTTATTATTAGCAAATGACTTGGAGTCCGCTTGGAGACCGAACGAAGAGGCACATCACTAAGCTGTACACTTTATAAACAAGATATTGTATCTACATATTTCAAATACGGAAAAATACACGAGCACATATGTAAGGAATCATTATCTAACTTTCAAACTCACAGCAAGCACATACACTAATTTCAACTAAACTGTGAGTGAAAAAGACAAAGGCAGCCCCCTCCTCACTGGATAACAAACAAGGCAGTGCTAGACTTTTAATCAATACTGATAAGCACAAATGCATTATGTTGATTAATGGTCAGAGTCATTTGCTGTTAAGTCATTACAGAGCTTCCTACTGGGGGAAAAATAACCTAACCTAGCCATAAATCAGAAAATGAGAGAGATGTAAAAAAAAAAAAAGTTTACTACACTAAAAATAAATTATGAAGAAATGTCCAACATAAGGACATCATCTGAACAAAAGGTGATGTCAAGCGTTATAACGTCTTTTGCAAGCTGTCATATGTCCCCTGATGGTCAGCCAGCTGGTTAATTTGATATCCCAGTAAAAGTCACTGATTCACTGAAAATAAAGACAAAACGCAATTGGCTGGTATTTTTCTCCGAACGGGCTCAGCAGTGGAGCTGCAGGAACCTCGCCAGCTCCCCCCCGGAGATCTGACCTCGCTTTGCGCACCGGAATCCACACCGGTGTCCTCAGGGACAACGGTTCAAAACGCTTTGGTCTGACTGACCCAGCGCTACGTGGGACGAACTCCCAGGACAAACCTTTGGTCACCGGGCAAGGTCCAAATCCTCGTGTACCAGCTCAGCCTCGAACCCCGCGTACCTAACGCCACCCTCCGCGTACCTAACGCCACCCTCCGCGCCCCGCCAGCTCCGCGCCGCGCTGCTCGCCCTGTGTCACCGCGCCTTCCTGCCAACGTCCTCACGCACACGAGCACGGGCTCGGCTCCAGCCCGAGCTCCACAGAGCTTTGTGGAGGCCCCAGGTGAAGACAAACAGGATCGAACACGTTCAAAAAGCACAAACCAGTTTTTGCCATTCACCTCCTCCTGCTTTTCCTCCGCCCAGGGCCTGCCGTGCCTGCGTTATTCTGGACGCAGTCCCACACCAAGGTTCGGCCCCACCGCTGACTCACCTCGTAACTCAACAGAAGTGCTCTCTGCAGACACCGGCACAAACCCCACGTCACCAACGGCAGGAGGTGAAAAAATAGATCCATCAAACTCTGTGAAGTCCCCAGGAAGCCCTTGTACGAATAACAAACTGACTCAACCCAAAGAATTTACCACGCATAAAATAAAGACATTTGGTTGTGCTAAATCAAGCGTTAGCGTTGCCCGTGCAGCCCTGCCGCTGGTGCGGACACAGGTTTGCAGAGCGGGGAACCAGCGGAGCCGGGGAATCGCCCACGTTCTGCATTTCGATCTGACCGCAGCTGCAGCTCCCGCTCCGGGTCCCGTTCCCGCTGCAGAACCAGACCCAGCAGAGAAGGGCGGGAGGCACCAGTGCCCCGCTCCCCATGCTGAGCGATGGGACACTGCAAAGAGCCAGTACGGATGTTCCAGGCAGACTAGTGCTGCTCACCTCCAGCTGATTACGGAGCAGAGCAGGTAACTCCATCACTTGCCCCAAGGGTGCAAATATAAACACTGCCAGCGTTTGTTTGTACTTCTACGGTAGATTGAAATAGCACTGCTCAGAAACAGCACTTCGGAGAATACGGGTTCAGTTGCAGAGGTTTGAATCTCCCATGACATACAGACATTAGCTGAAGTTTATTGAGTTTCAAATATGATACGATAAAAGGAAAAAAAGTGTTAAAACTTCCATTAAATGAGTTGCAGATGCAGCTGCCTTAACACGAGATTGCAAAATTATGCAGTTATTCCACATGCTGCTTTTCAAAGTGCGCTTTAACCTGTACTATGGCACTCCAGGGCAAAAGGAAAACGGACCAAAATTCAAGATGAAAAACCCACCAAAGGAGACATGTCATCATCCTGTATTACAGAGCCTTTGAGGGTATTCTGGTGTCCTCAATCACTCTCACATCTCAGCAGCTCTTTTGATTCCGTTATATTCATTTTCAAAGTCTCCCAATCTCAATTGTACTTGTAAATCACAACAGCCAGAACAACTCCACTGAAATCACAGCGTAACTGGAGGGAACTGGCTGCAGCATCTGGCTGCACACTTCTCGGCCAATTATTTGTCTAATCCACGACCCGAGACCAGTTTGTGAGCTGGGAACCAGCCCACACTTCTCACAACGGCGGTTTGTTATAACTGCTACCGGACTTCGTTGTCACCGTTTCAATTTACACTTCAATATCAGCAAGAAGGGATCAAGGGTGTCTCCATCCCTGAGCAGCATCTCAATTCTCCGGATTACAAAACTGTCTCCGCAGAACTGCAGAACTCACTTATGCTGCCCCGGTTTCAAGCAGAACTGGGGACGGAAGAGATACTCTGGAATCACTGATCACTCCGAGAAAAGGTACAGGAAAAAAAAGCCTAACTAAAATAAACGTTAACATACAGATGAACCAAAAAGCTCAGACATGTAGTTTGGGCTAAATATTATTTATCTCAGCAATGTTCAATCTTACACCTATCAATGCAACACAATGTTTTCAGAAGAAAATGACAATTAAAAGACATTTCTAAACACGACATCAATAAAACTAAGGAAAATAATACATTTTAAAGCCTCCATCTGCTGTATAACTCAAAATGAATGCGTATTTTTCAAATCATGCTAGGATTCAATTTATATTCCTGTTGAAAAAGTTTTGTGCAAAAATATTAGCCAGTCCCAGCTTGAAATATTAGAACATACACTGACAAGAAGTTATCCTCTGACCCTAGTTTCTAACATCCTCTAATTTACTTTTTTCACTCCTGAAATCCTTAGGAATTTCACCGCCACATATTTAAATGTCTGAATTGTAGCTCCTTGAATACGGCCTTGATCCAACACGCACACAAGAACGACCGAGTGAAAGATCCTACAGGGAAGGACACCCGCAGGTACCCGAGAGCAGCAGGACTGACGTGCACAGCACTGCGGAGAGCAGCCTGCACCCCCCCACCAGGACACCCCGCTCTCGTCAGACGCGCGTCCCCAGGCAGCTGGGGGCTGCCCATTCCAACCATTTTGGTTGGAAGAGACCCCTGAGATCATGGGTCCAACCACAACCCAGCCCTGTCCCTGCCCCATGTCCTGAGAACCTCATNGGCTCCAAGCTCCTTTCAGGCAGTTCAGAGATCAGAAGGTCTCCCCTCAGCTCCTGTTCTCCAGCTGAACCCCCGGGTCCCCCAGCCGCTCCCATCACACTCGCGCTCCAGCCCCTCAGCAGCTCCGTTCCCTCCCCTCACCTCTCATCAGCACGTGTACAATAGCAGCGCTCAGACAGGCGCTGCCGCCCGCCCGGGAGCCCCCGGCACACGCTGACACCGCGCCTGCTCCCAGCCGCTTTCACCCCATCACACACACGTATTCTGCTTTACACACTGTGGCATGTGATAAACTCTTTGCAAACTTTAACATTCAAACCTGCCTGATATTAAAAAGGCTTTTGAAAGATCTTTCCCCTCCTCAGAAAATTTCTAAGTCATGGGTTTGGGGTTTTTTTTCTGAAATAGCTTTTTCCTTCCTTTACAGTGTAACACGGTATTCAAGAGCCAAAGAGTTGTCAGTTTTTATGTTTTGATAATCTTCTCAAGCACCCAATTTTGTTCTGCTTTTTCTCTTCCTGCTGTCACTCACATTCTAGCCTGTCACAAAAGAAAATGTCTGAATACATTAATTACAACTTGTTAGACCTCCATATACTTAATGCTATTGAGGGAATCAAATCACTTGGAAAATAACTAAAGAGAAACAGTTGCTGGTATAGCAGAATTTTTATGCATCGCACTTCAAAGCTGGAGCTTTGCAAGACAACAAAAATGATTATTATGGAGAATGAGAAAATCAAATACAACTTGATCCTCTCCCCTTGGAATGTTTTCTGAATGCATTACAACACACATTTTCTACCCTGGAAAGAGGAACCAAACTCTCTTCACACGTTACCTTCTTCATGGTGTAATTGCAAATGCCGGTTCTGAAATCGCAGTACAAGAACTTTCGGAAGCCAGGAAGAGACGCAGTTCTAAGTCCCCACTCAAACACCCAGTCAGCAATGGGTCCGTTAACACGAACAGAAAATAATTCTGTTGGGTGTGAGAAGACAAACAAGTTACCCTGGGAGCAGTAAAAGGAGCAGAGGAGAGCGCCAGACTGCCAGCTGTGAAAACCACACTGCCAGGGAAACACACCTCAACTAATGCTTATACACAAAGAGCTCCTGTTTGTCATCTCAGACCCTAAAATCCCAGCCATAGTTTGGATCCTTGTTCAGCACAGGATATCTAAAGCACTGACTGCCCACCAGGTTTCCACGGGAGCACAAAGCAGCGACCACCAGGTTTCATTTGCGGTTCTCCTAGCGAGGCAGCTCTGCAGAGTCCTGCGGGAACAGCCCTGCAGACCACCCTGCTAACGAGACGTGGTTCCACTGAGCAAAGAACACACCGCTATGCAAAATCCTTACACAGAGAAGCAGGCAAACCTTCCCAAACCTGAGCTCTGTTATCTTTCTACCTTAAAGACTTTTCATTATTCTTACATTCAAATGAACAGCCACTCTGACCTGTATTAAACCGTATTAGTAGTGGGAAGAGACAATGAAATCTTTCTAGCTTTGATGGAGTTATCAGAACAGCAAGTCACAATAAAACACCTTGCACTGATGCTGATCCTCCCTGCCCAGCACAGGGAACCAGCGCCTTTTCACATCAGGGCTCTGCCTCCCCAGTCGCATCCAGGTTTTCATCTTGGAACTGATGTGCTACAAAACAAACACAGTCATTCCGTGGTTTCCTTAAATTCAGCTCTCATCATTCCAATCTCAGTGCTTTCCTGCTCATTTTTGAAAAATGGGCAGAAGTTGAGTTTGTGGGTGTCTTTACACAGCAGGTTTACAGACTGCTTGAGTGACAAACAGCCGCCCTGCACACACCAAATGCTTTTCCTGAGGACCATGTCTGAATTTCCCTGCAGTGGTGTCCCGAGGGGAAGAAAGGAGAAAGTCTAGGAAGTGCTCGAGCTCCATTTGCTCTTTGCAGCAAAATATTTGAGAACACCTAGGAAGAAATTCAATAAACATTCCTTGCCCTTCGAAGAGAACAACTCTAGACGCTGTGGAGTCTTCCATTGCAATAGCAAGTCAGTGCCTTTAAAACCCACAGAACCAGCTCAGAACAGCTAAGACCTGCAGCTTATTTCTTTTCCCAAGTGAGACATGACTCTGGGTTCGGATGGGAAGCTGTGCCGGAGCAGACGGGACCGGCCCAGCCCCAAGGCCCCGGCTCCCGAGCTCCAGCGAGTCGGGCCCAGTCCCCAGACACCCGTCCAGGTCCTAGTTCATCTGCACAGCAGCAAACTCGGAGGAGTGGGACAAGTCGTGCTCTTTGCACAGCAGCTGCTGGCACAGACACAGCAGACAGCTGGAACTGCCCCAGCACGAGCTGCCAGAGCTCATGTGAACTTTAGGAAGCCCACATGTGTTTAAGTGTCCAGTGACTTGGAAAACACCAGGCTGATAGACCCCTGATGCACAGAGCCCCCTCCTTTGCGCTCCGAGGCAGCAGACAGCGAGAGCGGGGAGGGATGGAGGGATGGAGGGACAGGGTGTGCTGTGCTGCTGTTCTGCCCCAAGCGCCCCACAGAGCCGGGTGAGCCTGGGCCTTGCTCAAGCCGCTCTTTGGGTATTTCCTGCAGACGTGCGCTCCCCGAGTGGCCCTCGGGACTGAGCCGAGGCGGCTCACAGAGACAGTCACCGTGTCCTTCCAAAGCGCCCTTTAGGTGACAGCGTGTTCCCTCCCCAGCTCTCCCAACCGCAGCATCGCTATACTTAGCCTTCCCACCTTCTTCCTTGCTCCCGTCTCTATTAAGGCACAGCTACCGCGGGATGATGAGAAACAAAAGCAGAATAACAATGAAGTGGAGGGCAGTGTTGTCTCAGACTCCCGCTAGATCCGGGAGGCCCTTCACACAGTCAATATTATGTAAAGAACAAAGACACGACGGGTTCTCAAAGCTGAAAGGCTGCACTGAATAACAAGACAAAAACTTGCCAAAAGTCACCCAGCGGGTCAGTGACACAAGCGGGAGAAGCACTCAACTCTCTGGTACAAAAAATTACTTAATGTAAGTGTATAAAAGAGTTAACTGTATCCCAGACCAGGCTTATCTGAAACATGAGCAGCAGCAACAATTAAAGCGGGAGCCGCACTGTCCATTACCAGTGTCCAGTTGTTCACCGTGATCCAGAGCCCCGTTCTCAGGGAACTGGGGGGAGAAAAGCATTACTAAGGAAATTGGCACCAAAACCTATTGCCCAGTTTAACTGAACAGATGTCAAATAGCCATTAGCATTACAATGATTAGTAAACTGAAATTACACGTTATGGGTTTAGTGCCTTAGATTAAGCGTTAACCTGTCTTAATTAAATTGCATCTCAGTAATTGATTTCACAGTGATGAACTGTAAATAACAAATTGCAGATGATCTGTTCTTTTATCTAGCAAGATAATGTAAATTAGCCTTTACACGTTGTATCACCTCCTCGGCTCTCTCTCTTTTGATGGGATTTGCTTCCTTCACCTGGCCACATCGCCTCCTCTGACGTTACAAGTACGTTTAATCACCGCTGCTGGTTTTCTTCTCAAACTGAAGTCCCAGCTGGTTATGTGCAGGGCAGGCAGCGCCAACGGCTCAGCTCTGGATCTGACGTCTTCTCCCCACTGCAACGCTTCTGTCCGTGTGGGAACCAGAACCGTTTGCTCCCCGCACACAACACGCTTGCACAGCTGTGTAGCTACTCAGAGCGCACACACCATGGCCCGGGGCAAAGCACGGACTGCACAGCTCAGACTCTGCACCGTGTAACAGCTTCTGTTTAAACAGCACAACATCATTACAACAGCTTCACTTCTTGTTTTTGACTACGCTGTTCAATATAAATAAATACACACAATGAGAGCAATCGGTGTAACCAAATACCAACCGATTCAGTATCTCTATGCAAATTCAGGTTCCTCCCTTAGCAAGGGACTGACTGATGATCTTCGTGTCAATTATATCCTTTTAAAATAAGGATCAAGAGCAAAATCAGGAGCTTGGGGCAGGACGGCAGTGCGGGACAGCCCGGAGAGACGGGGAGCTGCTCTCAGTCTGCACCTCCAACCTCAAGAGCTGCAGACTATCAGAGACCCACCTGCCTTCCATAAGCATGAAAATACAAAACGAGGGTGGGAAGGAGGGCAAACAGGAAAAAAAAAGCATTTAGGAGCTATAATGAGTAAGGGAGTCTTAAGAGCTTGAAATTCAGCAATTCTTGAAGCAATTTTAAGCAGCACACCACATTTTCTGTTTAGAATAAAAAAGGCTACTTGATGTTTTTTCACCCTAAGTCCCCTGTACAGCTGATTTCTTAGATCTGCTACTGCTTTTCCGAGATACCTACTTGGTCAAATTTGAACGTTTTATTCGCTATGGAGCTTACAGCTGTGGCTCCTGACCATGAGGGCTGGGCATCTGCATTCATAATTGCTCAATCAAGCACCATTAAGACAGATCAGACTGATTTGCCCTAACACAACTATTAACCCTTCGTTCCAACGCGTTGTAAGATGCCACAGACACAACCATCTGAGCCTGACCCAGAGTGCGGCACGGACACAACCCCAGGATCGCCAAAAAGATGACGGTCCTGCCAAGTAACTCCCGCCTTTAAAAGGCAATAGCGGCTGCACAATTCACGTCCAGCAGGGCTACAGAACCCAAGCAGCAGAGTCAGCCTCTCAGGGCCCAGCACATAAGCTGCTTTCAGCACGGTCACTTCCATATGTCACCCTGGATTTACTGCAAAAACGCCAAACAGCATCAGCCTTTTCCCCGACGCCGAGGAACGCTGCGCGGCTCCCGAGGAGGTGCTGCAATCTGCCCCGAGCCATCTCCGCACCACCCCGACCTTGGGATGAGCTCCTTGCACAACCTGCACACCCGGGACGCGGTCCGGCCCGCCACCATTGAGGAAACGCAGCCAAAGCAGCCAAGGAAACTTCCTGCGGCCTCCCTTTTCAACCTTCACTGCTTCAGTTGTATGTGTAATTAACTACCCGTTTATCAGGGAAAGCCACCGGGTGAGGCGGCTGGGACATCTGAATACAAGCTGTGTACAACATCCTGTCCCTATGGACGCCCCCGGTCACCCCGGGACCCTTGTCCCCCCAGCACCAGGCTCCCGCCGCTCCTTGAGCCCATTGGCCATTTTTGGCTCCTTTCTCACTTTCTGTCTCCGGTTTTCTCCCAAAGCTTTTCTGTTCCACTCGTTTTCACAGCCCCGTTAACCAGCGAAGCCCCTTCGCCCCAAAGGGCACCATACCTTTTCTGGAGAGTGGGCTGTGTTTTGGTGACAGTCTACCTGATCTTTATATTTTTCCTGCAGAGCAGCTGTCAGTCCTGGTACAGTTTAATGCAATCCATACCAACAGGTTGAAAAATTGCTTATAACACATTTCTGTACCGCCTGCCTTGGAGTTGTCACCTGACACGAGTATTTGTGATACCCACTTACACAAACGGACTCTGGCACACCCGACCGAACCACTCTTCAGAAGCGGCTTACAACGGGAGTGCGAGCTGAAAGATGTACTGTGGGGAAAAAACCTGCACGGGAAACGCAGCTTTGTTGGGAGGATTGCGGCGTTTTGAAAATATCGCACGTGCCTACGTTTGGCATGCAACTCAGATCACTCGGGTTTATTCCTGAAAAGGTATCCATCTAATGAGCAGTGTCAGGCATCCTTAGCAGGAGGTAACGCTATCAGAGCTGCTCTATAATCTCTGCGATAACGCAGACATGCACTGACTGCATTAACCTAGACTATCAACTTAGAACAACACACTAATTATTTATATGCTATTAGCGCTCCTTTTCCCTGCAGCACAAGACTCAAAGCAAGCCTCGGAATCTCATTTTTCTCCACTTGCAAATAACAGAGCAGAACCTAGCAAATTATGCCAAAAAGCACCTCTGCGGAAGAGACAGCACAAACAGAAGTCCATTAGCAGACCTTGAACCATTCTCCTCATAATACAAGAACAGTAAAAAGTACCTCCTGTCACAGGCTGTTGTGCAAAGCAAGGCATCATTTTCTTTCTTTTTTTTCCTTTAAATGATTTACAGCTGCCTTATTCCAAATCTTGCCGTTTGTTCACTCTTGAGTTTGCACTGACTTCCTGACAAGTGCGGTGTTTTGAGCAGCTGCCCTTCTCACACCAGGACGGGCACGCGGGAGGAGATCCAACACGGTAACTGGAAGGAGTCGCTCAGAACGTGACCCGAGGACCCCACCGCAAACCAGAGCCCAGCACCACGTCACTGCCTGGATGCTGCTGCTCTGCTGCTACCTGGACTCCACATCGTTTTTTGGGTTTAGTCATACGAGTTACATCTTCCTGCTAGAGTTTGTCATGAATTTCATTAAGCATGAACACTGAGCGGGGAAAAAAAACCCAACCAATATCACCAACTTCCCTCTTCTCCCAGTTAGGGGATATTCAGAGGTTCTGCAATTCAACTGACAACAAGAAGAAGTCAGAGCTGTGCTGCACAAGTACTTAAACCCAACAGTCCCCGGGACGGGATAATGTGCTGCAGAGCTTCACTGCCTGCAGCTCTACCAGCTTGAGCACAACTGCTCCAGGTTTTTCAAACATAAACCCAATTATTTTTTTATATCGAATTACCTTAAAGCACAAGGCCTGTCCAACCTAAGACAAACCAGTCCTGATTCAATTGTTCTAAGAGTAATTGCCATAGCAGAAGCGCAGACTTCCTCTAGCTTTAGAAGTACAACCAGTGCTCTCATCTTGAAAGAAATGAAGATGAATTGAGTGGAAAAACAAAATCCCTTAGGTTATACCCCGGAGGGCACGTACTCCATCCAGCACCGCGGCCTGGGGAAGGAAGCGGTGACGACCGGCAGCAGATTCAAGGGCTGGTCACCGCTGCCGAGACTCGTCCGGTAGGGCACGGGCGCGCTGTGATGCGGCTGTCCCTGAGCAGGGCTCGGTCTGTCACTGCCGGTCTTCCGGCAAACATCAGGTTTTCACATTCTCCCTCTCGTGCTCCCCTCTTGTTTCCAGACTATTGGCCAAACGGTGAAGAAGGTTGTTGGAAGAACATCTGCATGCTACAGTTGAACTTCACACAACTTCCCTCCAGAAAACTAAGTGGGCTTTCCAAGCTACTTAATGATTGATTTCCCATCCGCTATTGTACAACATTTCTTCACACACCAGCTTCTTTACACCCCACGGAGACCCCCTGTGTATAAACAGAACCGGTATCAGTCCCAAACCGCGGTCGGCCACGGCTGCGTGAGGGCGCCAAGGCCAGCACGAGTGGGGAGGGGAACACGTCGTGACGGCTGCTGCTCCGGCGCAGCACAGACACAGCCCACACGAGCCCAGGAGCACCGCTGCTCTCCCGGCGGGAGCCTCACACCACATCTTGGTGACAAAACAGAGCGGTGGCCACTGAAAACGGGACCTGGCGATGACACCTGTGACCAGCTGCTCAGTGCGGGAGCCGCGCTGCTCTCCTTGCCTGCAGCTGGAGAGCGCTGCTTTTGCCTTGTCGTGTTATTGTGAGCATGATTAACAACTGCAAAGAATAAGCTACCAGTAACCTACTCATGAAGAAAACACAGATCTTTGGTTCTTACTGCTGCTGGGTTGCCGCATTGTGACAGCTTCTGTCCTGCGGCTTATTTCTCCTGGAAACTATCCTAAGTCCCCTTTGTATACTTTTAGCAGAATCAGTCCCCTTAGCTCTGGGCCCCAACATGCAAAATGAGCATGTACCCTTTGCTCAGTGACGGCATACTGCTACCTGGAATTACTCCTGTCACACAATAAAGTGATGTACGGAGCGATGTGAATTCCTGTTTTCAAAGGCTTTTGGTGTCCAGTGTCCATGGAATATGTAACCGCCACTTCACTGTGCTGGTGCTGCAGGAAAACAAGAAGTGTGCACCCCAGGGAGCGCCCGGCGCCCACGTCCCATCACCGCGGATGGGAACTCGGAGCGGACCTCCCCGCCTCCCTGCGCCCAGCGGGCACCGCGCTCGTACTGCAGGTAACACGGCTCTGGGCCCTTGTTTGCAAGGGTGAAAGCGCAGAAGCTGCGGAGGCGCAGCGAGCACTCGGGCTTCCCCGAGCGCTGAGGCGTTATCAGCTCTGAGATGGCGAGGCCTGGTTATTTATACTCTCTGCTCAGCTCCTCTTAGCAATTAGGATTCTTCCCCAGCATAAATGTCTTTATCACTTTGAATTTCCCAACTGAGTACATGCTCATCACACAGCTCTGCATTGTTTATTCCGCTCTGAACTTTTGTACCATTATATTTTGTCCCACAATACACATTTCTTGTTGTTTCTAATGAGTAAACACGGAATACAGCTTCTTGTAGAACAAACAAGGGCTGATGCTCAGGTGATGCGAGGCTAAATTCACTGACTATACCCATTTATATCCACTGATAATCCAGCGGATAACGCTGCAATGCCTCATTCATCTTGGGTCTGATTCAGAGGCCATCGGAGTTGATGGTGAAAGTCTCCCGAGTATTTAAAGCGTGTGTATCTACTCGTTACAGCTCCAGTAGAAAGCTCAGGAGAGCGGAAAAGTAATTGGGGAGCTGCCTGGGACAGCATAAAGCTTGACGACACGTCTTGGATTAGACAACGCAAGATCCAGAGGACAGTTTAATTGAAAATAAAAGCAGCAGGTAACGCAGAGCGCGGCTGGGCCGGCGGCCAGCGGGCGTGCAAACACAGAGCAGCTACGAACCCCCGCACCCCGGACAGCGAGAGGCAGCCCAAGCCATATAGCAAAGGTGCTTCTGTTTATATTTTCACATCAATCGTCTACAATGGGATATTTGCCTGCCATTATACATGCAGACTATGGGGATTAAAAGCATAAGAAAAAATTAAACCTCCACAGATTAAATGCTTTTGATTGTGAGAGTTTGCACCTCCTGTTTGTTTTTAATTAGGAATCGAGATTGTTAATGCATGAAGTCCTGTTGCTGTCCCTCCACAGAATAATAAATGCAGTGTCCTTGCCACAACAAGGCACGTGGAGCACCACGGAGTTTACAGCCGCTTACCTGGGCATGCCAGAACCACATGCGGATGTTCTTACTCTCGTATTACATCATCCGTTATTCAGTCCAACTCCCACTGCAATCAATAATTTGTTTCACTTAAGGAGCAAAAGCAAACTAATAGTGCTGATGTCATCCATTCACATATTTTCTGCCACCTCAGCAGATCCCACTAAACGTTACCACCCTCCCAGCACTGTAGCAACGCACACCATCAGAAAGGACGGCATCGTTGACCACAAAGCACGATCAAACCCAACGGCTGCTCTCCCAGCCCTGCTTTGATC
Organism: Pampusana beccarii; assembly: GCA_013399365.1. Classification (NCBI taxonomy): domain Eukaryota; kingdom Metazoa; phylum Chordata; class Aves; order Columbiformes; family Columbidae; genus Pampusana; species Pampusana beccarii. The sequence continues at coordinate 22,935 of VWYH01004592.1, forward strand.
TGGTGCGAAGGACCGTGAGGTGCGGCGGTGAACGCCTGCGGGTGCTGAACACACGCGGGGGTGCGGGAGCAGCTCTGCACCCGCGGCCGGGTGATGCCCACACCCACCGCAGCTCTTCTCATCCGCATTATTGCTTCGCTCTGCTTCCTGTTTGCCTCATGCCCCCTTAGCTTACAAGCACGTTTTTACAACCTATTCCTGCTGCCAAAGGTGACAATTTTATGGCAGAAGTTACAATCCAGCACTTCTGGTGTTTCCACCATGGCCAAGACAAGTGGTCCAGCTGAACAAGTCCCTGGTACCCAACGAGGGGCCAATTCACAAAGCTGTGAAAGCAGTAAGGGGTAAGTCAGGGCCTGCCAGCGCCAGGCTGGAGCTACAGCAGAGCGAAGCCCGCGGTGGTGTGGAGCTCAGCACCTTCTCAGCATCCTGCACCACAAGCAACTCCTGCCCCACCCCGCACGCTGCTCTGCGCTCCATCACCGCTGAGGACAACGGACAGCTTTAATTAGCTCTTCTGTTTCTAAAGAGAAATTTCTACCACAAGTAAAAATCTTTATAATTGCTGGTGAGTTAAAGACAGGTAAAAATAACTCACTGGGAGGTTTTCCTTTTTTTTTTTTTTCTCCAGTCATTAAATGATTGAGATGATAAAATAATAAAGAATCTGACAGATTAAACAGTTCCTGAGGAGACATGTCAGCTTCAATAATTTTAAAGCATTAGAACTGTCAAGCTTTCAAAATAGGAAAGATTGTATCTTTAGAAAACAAGGTTCTACTAATTGGCATGCATGAAAATCTAAATTGAGGCTAAACTTCAGTGATTAAAGGCTTTTTCTGATTACAGATATTCGAAAGCAGCTCCACCTGTGAACCGGGTCTCCGTGCAGTGAGCTCTGAGCGCTCCGCTGCCTGCGCGGGTCCGACCACACCTGAAACTGCACATGGGCCAAGAGGGCTGGGCACTTCTGGATTTTTACCCGATTGAATGATTCTAGCGCTTTATAATGACCAATCTCTTAGGGAATATTTGAGCCCACTAGAGATGCCCCACATATTTTCAAGAAAACAAAGACCATGCTTCAAATGAAAGTTGAAAAGATGACTTCAGCGGGTGGTAAAGCTCCCATTAGCAAAAGTCACTTTTTTTTTTGCACAGATTTTTGGCATTTATAAAAAGATAGAAATATCCTAACAAACAAACCTAGAGGTTTAGCAGAATTTTAAAAGAAGATACCCATAGCGAACAGAGGATGCGCGGATGGCAGGGGGGCACCCACGGAACCCAGGAACCCACCCGATCTCCACCTGGGCACCCAGATCAACCACCGCCCCACGGCTGAAGCCCTGAGGATGCTGAGTGCCACCTGAACACCCGTGCCAGCTTCGTATCGCTGCGAGAAGCTACTTAGGATTGCCATCTTGGAATATGCTAGAAGTGAGAGTTAATGTCTGAATTTATTTCCTTTAATAATGGGTGTCTTTGGAAGAGACATAAGCCTATGTCTCACTTCCCATTTGAAGGAAGACACTAACTTGGGTCCATTTCTAAATCAACACCCAAACTCAAAGAACAGCTGAGCAGGAAGACAAACTGGATATACTGCACTTAAAAAACAGCCCATGGGGGAAAACTCACATACCAAATCTTCAGCCAAGCACAAGGGACCCAGAACCACTGGGGACAACTTAGAGATGATGCCACCTACCCACAGCTGAGCATGCGGCTCAACATTTCCTGCTTTGTACCGCGAGGAAAAGCTTAAGAAACGGCCAATTTAATAGCAAGTGGATCTCTTTATTTTCATCTGCTGGATTCATCGGCTCACCAAACAATCTAATAGAAGAGTGATCTATCAAACTGGAATCTCTGCATGAGTAACTTTACCCAAATGCAGTAGGTGTTAGTGAGAATAGGGCTTAATTTGGGGAGAGGAAGCACCTGACAACCATCCAAACTTTAAGAAGCGTTTGAGCCAGATTTCGAAGCATTTTGACATACCGTACACTAATTCCGTATATAAAAGCTCACTCGAACTGAATATGAGAAACTTTGTTTCTTCCTGTAGTGAATCAATTTGCAAAATCCAGCATGAGCTAAACTGAGCCTGTATGGTATATTCCTGGCCATTTCCCTAAAAGCTGTTATTAGATAATCGGCAGCTTACAAGGCAAATTGGTAACCAGCAGCTGTCAGCTGAAGGATACTAGCGAAACTACCGCCCCAACTAATTGTCTCTATAGCACAGTGAGTGAAACGCCAGTTTGGACTGAAAATGCCCATGTCCTGCTGCCTGAAACATCTGATGTCAGAACAACGTGCAAAAGGTCAAATCCTGGTTGTTCACACCAATGTAAATAGGCAATCGTTCTATTAACAGTAATTCCACGCACTGAATGCCTGACTGGCATAACCCAGGCATGGACCATCTTGCCTTTGCCTTTAACAGGCTTTGAACCAGAATCCCCACTGCAGAGTTTTATTCGCCACATTTTCTGTACAATTCCCTCACACTAATTTCATGCCACTAACTCCACTGCAGTCAGGTTCATAAATCTCAAAGCTGCACACACATAGGTAAATTCAAAGTGACTCGGTTGGCTCCAAAACATAAAGACAGACCCGAGTAATAAAAGCCAAAGTGGCTTTTCTCCGAGATGCCGTTTCTCCCAGGATAACGCTATTAGGTCAACAGAGCGCTAAAAGAGTCATTTCATTTGTCATTTCTGCGCTCACCAGACCTGACTTCCACGGAGAAGCGCGTTTTACAACGCACATCAGGCTTTATTAATCTGATTTCCCCGTTTCTCTCCAAAGATATTTAATACTTTGGTAATGATCAGTACACTTGCTCTGATGATAAACAAAGACAAACGAGTGCGTGCAGCCTGGCCGTGTGTACTTACAGCTCTGCCTGCACACAATTACAGCTGACGAGAGGCAGCGGCATCGCCCTGTCCCTGCGACACCTCTGCAGCGGGTGTCACTGTCCCCGTGTCACTGTCCCCCCGCTCGTCTCCTCCTCCACAGCACAGTCCGTGTCCATAGGAAACGTCACCGCGTGGAACCGCCCTGGGCCTCTGGTCACTGCAGCCAGCGGGCCTGCAGCTCCAGCCCAGCCAGACCCCAATCGCACACTTGATTATCCACATTACGGTCACTCACTCTGAGGTGTCAGCTGGGTGACGATGAGTCCCCAAGTACCAGCAGACCTACATAACGCATAATCTCTCATTCAAATTCTCATACAAATGAATTTTACTCAATTTGTTACTCAGTATTTGCCACCAGTTAAGTTAACAAAGGCAAAGAGTAAGTTGTCAGAAAAATTCAAGCACAAACCAACACCACTAGAATTATATTTCATATCTCTCAAAGATTCACTTGGCATGGCTGAACTCAAAAGCCAGATGAAAAAAATAAAGAATAAACACCACCACACCACTGCAGAAAACTGATCTGAAGAGAGTGTCAGCTTGGTAAATCCCTCAAACCGTGCCCTCGCGATTATTTGATTTGATAACACACACTAACATATAAAATAGGCACCATTTCCACACTATTCAGCACTGAAGTGTTCCCACACTGTTCTTAATGCAACTCCGAGAAGTGAGAGACTTGGGAGAAGACCAGAATAAATAGAGGCTACGGCATCACCGCTGAAAAATAACGCCTTTCTCAGTATAATACTCATATTTATCCCAGCGAAAAGCCCAGAGAGCTGCCCTGTTTGTACACTGTCCCAGCCAAGTTCTCAGGCACAAAACGTCACCAGTGCAGCCGCTGCAGGTCTTTCCAGCAGCCGGGACACGGGGGGTTTGCACACCAGCCGCGAAGGGGGCTGGAAACACCGCCCCGCAGCCCCAGCCCGTCCCTCTGCCTGTCCTGCTCTTCAAACATCTGTATTTTTTTGTGTCACTGTTCAAAAATTCAGAGTCCTTTTAAGCTCAGATTCAAAACAAGGGCTCATGGTGCATTTGAAATGATTTTATGCGGTCTGGGAGAAAAGCATCAACCTCTGTTTGCTGTCGTGTGCGGGGTCTGGCTCCCTCAGGTGTGTCCAAACCACATCTCTGCAAAGGACTGACAGACAGCACAGACAGACACAAGCAAAGAAATTAGCATCTCCCCAGAGAGAGATTTCACAGCAACGTTGTATTTATAAAGCCACGGGATAGAGACAGAGCCTTGGAGAAGGCAGGAAGCTTTTCCAGAGGCATTATTTTCTCCTCTTGAACACAAAGAGAGCAGCAAATTTGTTGCTCTGTCTAGGGGAAAACGGCAAACATGAGCAGCCCAATAAACATGAGGCTTTATATTCCTGTGCACATTGAGAATTGCCCAGCACTGATCAGGCCCGATGCCCACGATGGGCTGCCGCGGCCTGCGGCACGACGGATTGCTTCGAATCACTTCCCAGAACCCCTGGGAGCGGGATCCACCTGAGCAGACGGACCTGACCAGACGGACGGACATGTCCGCAGCAGCCCTGTGGGTGACGAGCTGGACACGTCGTGTGGGAGCCCACGGAACAGAGCTGAACCGCGCTGCACCAGGGCAGGGCGGACAGGTCGCTGCCGTGAACATCCGTGTTGGGAACAGCAGCCCCTGGAAGACACGGTCGCACTCAACCGGAGTTCACTTCTGCCTTGCCAAACCCAGCCTGGCCTCTGACCACCACAGCCCCAAGCACAACCTCGGCCGCTGGCACCCAACCCGGCTCCCGAAGAGGCTGCGACACGCCGTCCCCCTCCTGTCGAGCGTGCAGAGGCCCAGCCGTGGCTCCCGGCGGGTTCTGCACACCCGCTCACACATACGCTGCACCTTCAGCTCGAGACACGCCAGAAAACCCAACACTCCAAGTAAACACAATACATTTCCCGGGGAAAAAAATTAAGAGATGAAATTGAGGTAATTATTCAATTAACAATAGTTATGTATACAAGAGAATCTGATTTATGGGCTGCTGTTTACACAGGCAAGTGCTTTAATTTGACAGTGTGCTCCTGGCTGCTCCTCAGACCTTACGGTTTAATTAAAGTTAAACAGGTCAATACCCATTTAACCTACCAGTATATGGAGAATTTAACTAATACCAAAGAACTCTATTCATTTTTAATTGTAGTTTAATAACATAAAGGAGGTCACTGAAGTGCAAAACTGCGAGGTGAACTGGATTCAACACTAATAATATGCCTGGGATCTCAAGTATACAGTAGCACCACCTTTGCTCTCACGAATCGTGTCCAACCACCTCCCTTCCTTCTACAATTTCCAGAAACAAGAAAGCGGAAGATTAAGAGAAAAAAACCCACCAACGAGCATCAGGACACGACAAGATCAGGCACCCTGTAACGTCACACGGGGAGAGCGCGGCTGAAGCAGGGACCAGACCCAGAGTCCCCAGTGTACAGCACTAGCTGCAGAAGTGTGTGTGTTGTATCTGCTTCTGACACGAACACCAGCATTCGGGGCGGCTGCCGCTGCTCTGCGCACGGACCCAGGGCCGGTGGCAGCTCCGAGCTGTTGAACCCGGCAGCAGCTCCGTGCTCGCTCTGTCCATCCGCCCTGCGATCCACTCGGACGCCTTTGATCCCAGCTCCGACGTGAAATTCAAAGCTCAGACTAGCATTTGGTAATCCCACAAAGCAGTTTGCTTCAACTGAAAACAAAGGCTTCAAAAGTACTTGCATTTACTGCGAATAAATTTGAAATTTCTTAGACAAATATCTTAACTAATATTCTCAGTAAGTGAAAACTAAACCTGACACTCAGCTCAAACACTGTGGTTTTAAATTTCCCCATTGCTGAACCTTAAAATAAGGGAACATTCTGTTTGAATTTTAAATCATTTGTGTCCAGTACATGATTAACTGTCATGGGATTTATTTCCTTGGAATTTCGTGTGACAGACACTAGCAGACTCCCTGGCTCGTGCAGCTAAGATACAAACAAAAGCAGATTTGATAGAGCCAGTATGTGAGCCTGCGGTGCTTCTGCAGAAGACGAAGATAACAGACCCAGGCAATGCCCCAACAGGGTAAGCCCCATTTGGGCTTCCCACTTTACCAATACCCCAATTCCAACCAGGAAAGCAGGCAGGATTTGTCTGTTCCACTCATGTTTTGGTGTAGTGAAAACAGAAGAATTATGTGAGGAAAACGAAAAAGAAGCGATTTTCCCTATGTATATAACATTTGCGTCACGCTTGATGGCCTCTGTGAACAACAGACCTCCATAGTGGTGTGAGTCCGAGAGGAAACGTCTCCCTAGCGCCCTGCACACGAGGTCAGCCCCGTTCCCGTGTGGGTCTGACAGGCCCCTGTTGAGCTCGGCGGCCGTGGCAGCGCAGCAGGGCAGAGCCCCCGCTCCCCGGGCTCTCCCAGGCTCACATCACCACTTCTGTTTGCTTCCCCTGATCCGTGTTTGTCCACAGCTGTTCTTCCTTCCCCTTCCCAGCTCTCCCACCTCCACCAAATCGTCACTCACGCTGTCTTTGCTTCCATGAAGTGACAGACAGACAGACACAAACCTGCTGGTGCCAACAACCGGGGCTGCTGGAAACACAGCCTGTTCGGTACAACATCCCCCACAAACACCTTACCCTTCATAAACTGACTCCTCTTTGTTGATTATCTGAGCTGTCAATACAAACTGACAAGTCAGTTTCATTTTGGTTTGTTTTGGTTTTTTTAACCTTACTTTTTCACCTTTCTCCAGACTACCCTTCCTCTCTTCTATCCTAATAAAAACATAATAGAACTTTATAAAATCCTTGCTGAATGCTATTTAATATTGCAGTTAATAGCTACAATGCAGTTATCCCCTGCTATGCTTTAATGTAATACTTAATTCTGTGCACAACAACAATACTGTTTGTTTTGTGCACTATTGTTGCAATTCAATTGGGAATTGATAATTAAACTCTTACCAGCATTCTCTCAGATTTGCATAGCTACTAACATCAAACCTCCTTGAAAATTACGGTCTAAATAAGTTCTGACGCTTTTTTTCTGCCTTTAGGAGCAGTGGCTGCTATGGCAAAAGGTTTTCAAGCAAAGACAATAGTGATGCTCGACACAGTAAGTTTTTCCAGTGGGCACCCAACACGACTACAGAACGCGGTGCAGTGCACAGAAATCCTCTCTGACAGCTCAGCCCCAGGGAGGATTTCTGCCGGAGAAACCTTGTTTTAATCGGGCAGTAAAAGAGACAAACGACTCCCCGGTGCCCGGCTGAGCCGCCCCCCAGCACCTTCCGCAGCCCACATGACAGCACAGGCCCTGCCGAACCCGCTGCCCAAGGCGCTGGCAACGGGGACGGGGGCACTGGGGACGGGGCACAGGGGATTGTCCTGTACCCACAGGCATCTGCTGCCAAGCCCCTGGGCCCCCGCTGGCCCCCATGAAACCACCAGCCCGGGGGCCACAGCCCCACCAACCAAGAGCCTGGGGCCTCAACAATGGCTCCGACACCACGCACTGCAAAAAGAGCCAGATTCGGGGCTTCTGAGTACCACAGTATTACTTTCAACTAACCCGCTCATCACAAGTTCTGAACTTGCGGTTTCCAGTAGTGGTATAAACAGAGGAATCTGCTTAGAGAGGAAGAGAAACGTTCTGCCAGACACACGGACATCCCCCGGTATAGCTGCCGAGCTGCCGTGCCCACGTTGGTCAAAAATTCTACAGCAGTTTGAGATCAAAGCTCCAAAGCTACTGAGCATGTAAAAAATACCACTAGCTGTTCCAGCTCCGATATCTTAGATTGTCTTGCTGCTTTTATTCCCCAGTGTTGTCACACATGAACCACACTATAAATTTCTTCCGTAGAGTTAACAAATTATCATTTTTCTATGCCACCCTCTTCCAAACAGTATATTGGGTTTTACATGCCGGAGACATAGAGAGGTCCCCAGGCAGCAGGGGGCTGTTTGCTGGCTGTGCACAGCAGGGACGGGCCCGGCGGGAGGTTCGGTGCACACAGAGATGAGGCCCCAGCCCCACAGCGACACCCCGAGATGGCCGGGCCTGAGCTGAGGAGCCACGGTGGCAGTGACAACATCGATGCTCGTCAGCTACAGTCGGCAAGCTCGTACGGCATCCAAACGCCAACGGGAAAATGCATCGAGCTAAAAACGCCTGTTCCTCTTCAAGTGAGCACACAAGGCGAGACTTTTACTGGCAATTATTCAAGAACTTTACCAAGCACTTTGGGAGGTGCTTTTTGCTTCTGCTTCATCTAAGGCAACATCCCATAAATTTTTCATTTTCCCGGTTCAGTACATCATCTTTCAAAAGCTTCAGATAGTTTGTTTCAACAAGATGCCAAAAAAAAATATCCCTGTGCTTTGCTGTGAACTTCTACCTTTCCAATCAAAAGTCACCTCACCATTTGGGGAAAAAAATCAGGTCCCTGCTCCTATTTAAAATGCAGAGAGCAGAATTTCAGCTAAGCTATGCCTCACTGATGGAAATGAAGCTACACCACCTGCAAACACAGACTGCTAATCATAACTTCACTTATTTACATTTATTTCCTATACATTGTTAGATTTCTGTGGCAGAAATCCCAGGTTTTTGACAACTATTGAGTATTCCAGATGTGCCAGCCTCAGCGCACAGCAGCGAGGGAGCGGAACTTGGATAAACTTGGAAAGAAACAAAACAAAACAACGAAAGCTGTTTCACAGTATAATTCCACAACGTTTTGACGTAGCTTTTGTGATTCTCTTTTCCCAATTCACAATGTTCATTTGCAATGAAACAAGAAACTAAGACACTTCCAAATTTGAGATGCACGTAACTTTTACATAATCTCATGCTCCCATCTTCTTCATTTTGCTCTAAACCAAACTCCTCCTCCATTTTCCATTCCAGTAAAATCCATGCTCGTTAATGCGATACGGGGCTCAGGCGGAACAGCCCAGGCACGGTGGGCAAGGGGAGCCCCATCTTTCAGAAGGCGATGAGCAGCCTTCAGGAAGGATTAGTAACAACGAGCAGACTTCAGGAACGTTTACAAACACTGTGAGCAGACTTCAGGAACGTTTACAAACTCATTGACACGTTCCTGTTGCAACAGCTGTTAATTCACAGCCTGCTGTCCATAATCTGTCTGAAATCAGAGGATTCAGTGTCACCATTTCTTCTTGCTACAAGAAAACGCATTGAAGAAAATGACAACTATTACCATAACACCATGAAACCCAATAAAGATGCATGTTTCTAGCGTTACTGCAAACTTTTATATTCTTTTAACATATTCCGCCCGTTTTCATCTGACACTATCTGGCAGCACGCGCGGCGGGAAGGGCGGTGCAGGCGCGGGGTGCAGCCGGGGCAGGCTGTGCAGCCCTGCTCCGCCGGGCCGGTGCGGGGGGAGGACGTGACCTGCCTGCGAGAAAACAAACGTGCAAAGCGAAACTGAGAACTTTCTGTTGTTGCTGTTCCTAGCAGGGGAATCCACCAGATCACACTGCACCTACTGCTCGTGCATTCTGCCTCCGATTTCTGTAATTACACACAGGCCAGAGAGCACAAGTGTAAATGTCCTGAGCCAGTTATTAACGGCTGACCACGCAGTACCTGCCTTTCCTAGTGCAACAGTGTCTGTTTAGAGCACTTAGTGAGGAAAAGCGTTTTCCTGCCAACTCCCAAAGCGAACTGCTGGAGAACAGAGGCAGCAAACGCTCTGAAGCGCACGCTGTGTCGGAAGCCTGCTCCTCCTCCCGCCGGCCAGGACTGCCGCCCTGCTCAGGAGGGGCTTCCTTGGTCCCCCAGCAACAACCACGACCTCTATACAGCGAGGCAGAGCCCGGCAAGAACTCGAAACGAGGGCAGACGGGAGCACCCGGTGCTCACAGGAGAAGTCAGGGCAACGGATGCGGCACAAGAGCCTTTTCCTCCTGAACCCGGCACTGCCGAAGCCGTGCAGCTCCCTCTGCCGAAAGAAAAGCTCAGTCACTGACACCATATATATATATATATAAAATTTCTTTAAGTTTCACACCAAAGTTCAGAACTGGCTATTCTTGATTGCAGTATAGGAAACGGTGCGTAATTAACGTGGTTATTCTCAAATCACGGTCTGTCAATTGCTCTACCGACACTGGCTCTCTTACCCATGCCCAGAGCTGTTACTACCATAAAGGTGGAATTTATCCAAACAGAATGCAGCCATTCTCTGAATCACTTTTTAATTGTTCTGTGAGCTTCTCAAGTGCCTTTAGGACATATCTGGTCACAAGGAGAAACACTGACTACTGTAAGATCAATGATGAAACTGGAAACATTGGAAAAGTGTAAGATTTGCATGTCTAATACCTTATTTTCATCCTAAAGAATCTTCCATTTTCCATCAGAATTTAACAGTTTACATCATCCTAGGCTCACCTTTTCTAATCCATACATTGGAGGTTTGAAGATGCAATGAGACAAAAATCTATTTTCCCCTTGATTATTAAGGGGACATAAGGAGTGTCGGTTGTAGACCTCACAAGGACAAGCTTTCCCAAACTCCAAGGCTTTGTCAACAACTTCAAACTGACAAAAAGCTTTTCTGGAGCTTGATGTTACTTTCTCTTTTAGTAATCTTTATGCTTAATTAGTGTAATTAATATTTACTCATATAATTAATGATTGCATAGTGATAATTATAAAGGTGTCAGAATTGGGATACAAGCTGTGTTACACAGTCCCTGCCTCTAAAAGCCAGCAACCTACTGCAAGTCCTGGAAAACGCTGGAAAGAGCAGCAAACAGGGAGATGATGCCACATATGCAAACTGAGTTGCATTGTTCTCATTAAATAAAGAATTAACTATGAATAACAATACATTAAGTCCCACCTATCATGCTTCCATAGATGGTTTGACTTTTGTTAAGCAGCCTTCACGAGCTGTACTTTGCAAAAGAGAAACTGGAATTCAGAATTGAGCTGCCTGCAAACCCCTCAGCTATGCAGATCTAGTTGTGTAAGACTCCCGACATTAATAAGAAGGCAACGTGCTCTTAAATTATTAGTATATTAAATTGCTCTGGAAAAGACAATGGAAATTCAATTACATGAGATATAAAAGATAAATTTAAAAAATCCATAACACAAGGTCATAAAGAGGACGGAATTACCATCTCCCCTTAAAATAAAACCAAACCCAACAACACGGTGATACATTCAGAAGAGAAAAGGTAAATATTTTCATCTGGTCATTTTTTTTCCAGCTGCAAAGATTCACAGGCTTTTATGTAATAAAGCATTCAAACACCTCCCAAGTCCTTCTCAAGGTCTCAATAATCACACTTTTGTGATTCGGAGGCAAATTCAATGTTTACAGCATTCAGTTAATCTCCAGACAGCTGACAGAGTTAACAACACCTTGGTTGGGCAAACGGAAAAGGAAAGGAGGAGATATCCATGCCAGCCCGAGCTGCTGTGCTCCCAGGGCAGGGCCAGCTGGACAGAGCCCGCAGCCCCAGCGCTGCCCGGGTCACAGCAACCCAGGCGACTGCAGCGAACAGCCCCAGCTCCGCAGGGCCCCTGAGCCGCAGGGCCTGCCCCGCACACCTGCCCCAGCTCAGGAGCAACAGCACCTCGACCCCAACGCCTGCAGCAGCCTTGCAGAACGGGCTTTAGCACGTTTCCCGGCCTTCTCTTGGTCCAAAATGTGACAGGAGTAGATTTTCTGCAGATTCCCCAATACTGTGAGTGTAGGTATCCAGACAAATTGACATCACTCCTGCAACACCTGTCTAAATACTGATAAAGGTTTTTTAATGCAATGTTTACTCTCCTTGTATAGATATCTGTTTGAAATACATTTAGAACATCAAACAAAGCACAGACAATATAAAACAAAGACAAATCACCACATGAAGTACCAGACTCATCTCAATCTACTTCCTGCAAAGTTTTGACAGTAGCGATAAAAAGTATATTACAGAATCACAGAATGTTAGGGATCGGAAGGGACCTCGAAAGATCATCTAGTCCAATCCCCAACAGGTTTTGTTGCTACAGATGAGAAAATGGAAAAAGATGATGCTCAAGTTGAGCTTCACAATCTTTTACCTCAAGCACACTAAAAGATACTTGGATTTTTTTCAACATGATCAATTACAGATGATGCCTACAACTCTGGGAGGTTCACTGAGCCAGGGATCCCTGCTGGTGCGGTATGTGGTGCTGGTCCGTCCCGGCTCTGCACTACATACACCATCATCAAGCTCCATTGTGCTTACCTGAAGTGAAACAAAGGTGCTAAAACACGCTGCCATATTCTGTTAACAGATCGGAAGCTGTATAGTGTCATTCCATTACATTCAATCTTAAACTCATTTAATACTGTGTAATACAACGCGACAAATCAGTAAACAAAAGATAACAAGCCTGTCTACCTGGTGTCAAGTTAGTTTGCAAAGTAAGATTACTGTATATAGAAGGATACACCTTCCCTCTTTCCTGACTCTCTAACAGTGTTTTTCTGTATGTCTGACCAAGGTATTGCCCTAATATATGCATTTCTGACTACGTTTTAAGTATATATTCCTATAGCAGCCCTATAAAGCAAGTAGAAACATTTCCTACTTCATAGACAAGAGGTTAAGCAACAAAGCAAGCCTAAAAAGTATATCCAAAGTCCAACAAAAAGCCTTTGTGAATACAGTCCTCCCAGTCTCTGGCCAAGTCTTCACCCACAGGACAATCCAGGTTTAAGTTTTAGGACTGCAAAAATCACAAGTTGCAGTAGGAAAGAATTGACTCAAAAGAAGGGGAGTCTCAGAGGAGCAGCAGCTGCTGTGTGCACACCAGCCTGTTGCACACCCGCAGCCCGCTGCACACCCACAGCCCGCCGCACACCCGCCGCACACCCGCCGCACACCCGCCGCCCCGGCCTCGCGAGCAGCAGCCTCAGCCTCCCCAGCTGAGCACCGAGAGCAGCAGGTGCTGGAGACTAGTTAGGGAAGGTGTCAGTATGTACTTCTTCCATACCTATACCCTCCCTTAGTTATATGGTTCTAGCCACTGCCCACAAAAAACACCACGGAAAAAAGACTGCAGACTAACAGAGCTTTGGCATGATCCAACACAGCTACTCCTGTGATCCAGAGAAAGCTGCAGAAGACAAACGTTCAGTCTAACGGTGGAGAATAACTTATGTGTGGAAGTAGAGACAGCAGCACACTTGGGAAAACATGAGTGTCACAGGGACAGAGAAGTCATGCTGCAAAAACAGATCCTATAAGCTTAGTACTGAACCCCTGGTGCCCACTGCCCCGGTCCTCCGGAACCAGCGGGCAGACCTGAGTCGGCACAGCAGGGTGACCCCAGCAAGAGCCCAACCTCAGCCCCAGCAAGAGCCCAACCTCAGCCCCAGCGGGCAGGGACCCTCCCGAGCTGCTCCAGCACCCACATTTGTCCAGAGGAGCAATGAGCAAGGAAATGGAGAACTGCCCAATCCTCCTTCCCTGCTGCTGCAGGAACACAGAGCCCCCAAGTTCTCAGAGATGCTCTGAAAACCCAGTGCAAATCCCAGAGGGGGATATGCTCCCTCCTGGGAACAAGATGTTGTGCTGTATCTAAACATCCCCATTTCCTGGCTCTGCGCACCCAGCGCTGGCAGGTCCCTGAGCTGGAGCAGGTCCCTGAGCCGGCAGACACTGCTACAGTCCAGCTGAAGAGGTCGCCCCTTAATCCCATTATGGGCAGACCATAACGAGCAGGCCTACACGTGGCGCAGACTCACCTGTGGCTCCCGCGACGCCGGGCTGAGCGGTAACACCGCAGTATTTTCACAGACTGATCCCCTGCTTGCAGACAAGAACATCTGAAGCAGTACAAGCACAGTCCCACCAAGCGTGGCAATCAATCCCGTCCTCCTCCCTTTTTTCACTCCTTCACTTGTAGCTGCAGTTTTCTTCCATCTCTGTTTTCTATGGACAAAGTCAGGAGCTAAATCAGTACACTGGATATGGAGACAAACGCCAGTCACCATAATTCCCACTACAAGCCAAGTAGGGACATTTAGAGTTAACGATAAGGAAAAAAATTGATCTAGATGAAAAAGAAAAGCAATCTCCCCAAACTGGAAGAACGCCATGCTGCAGAAGGCCAAAACAAGTGCTTGAAGCTGCATTTCAAGTCCATGAGTGGCTGTTATCTCAAAACAGTGTTTTGAGATCAGAAAAGATTCTTCTCAAATCATTAAACTGATTTCAGGCGAGATCCTGCTGGCAGACCCAGGAGAAGCTGTCACAGCCGCACACCTGTCCTTGGGGCTGCACAGCCCTCTCCAGCCCAGCGCCAGCAGGGCTCCCACACCAGCAACTTCCCACACTTACCTCACTCCATGCCAAACGGCTTGACATTCAAAACGCAGCTCCCCGCAGCTTGGAAGCAGACACAGGGAAAGAGAAGAGACAGTCAGGGAGAACTTGCGCTTGTGGAAAACCAGCCATCTGCCTTCAGCTCGCTGAGCAAACGGTTCCGCGACGGGAGGACACGCTCGGAGCCGTGGTGGGGCGGCCCCACGGCTGAGCCTCCGGTGGACCAGCCCTGGGCACAGAAGGCTGGCAGACTGAAGTGTTGACTCCATAACCTCCAGCAAGGACAACGCCGTGTTTCCAAGCCAAAAGGCAGCTCGAGGGCAAGGTGAATCCCGCTGTTCCATTTTCATCTGGACTGGAGCTTTAGTCTGGTCTCATCCAATGACTCGCGATCAGCATCTTTAAAATTCAATTAGAAAGAGAGATAAAGCTGTAAGATAAGCACAGACATACTCAAAGCTGCAGCCTTTTCTATTTGCGTTTCCTCAGCTAACAGTTCGGTCACTGCAGTCAGGCTGCTCAAACAGGTTGTAAATCCTGCAGCCTTTCAAGGCTTCAGGTCACACACAGAAGCACCGCAGAAGACCAAGTTTCGGTGCTTTCCAATTGTCTGTTGTGGTTTCTCTCACAGATAATTATACGAGATTCTCTTTTACAGTGCAAGTAATTAACACCACTTCCTTCATCCATAACACTCTGGCCTCAGCCCTGCAAGGCTGTCCTCGTGGACACGGAGAGGGAAGGGAAACCAGAAGGGTCCCGTTATCTGTAAGTGCCTTGACAAATCTCTAACTCCTGGTACTTCCATCACTGTTTTCCTAACCACTTTGGTTCCAGGACAAGACAGCAATTAAGTGCACACTGCTATTTAAAAACATAGGAATAACCCGACTGAAATCAAGCAAAACAACTGATCTAGTAAACATAAACGCAGAGCTGTATTTGGGACACAGCTACATCGCGTCCCAGCACAGAGGATCTGAATGTCATTTTCTATGGATCAAACAGCTTCCAACTCTGGAAGAGTCTGAAGTCCAGATCTAGGCATGAACAGCAAGCGGCAGTTTCTTTTTCGTTTCTATGGAAGCAATTATTTCAGTTTCATTTGTACAACTGGCTAAACCAACAACTCAGACTTTTCTACTGGAAGACTCCTTAACACACAGACACTGTAGCCTAACAACTATTCTGTGTTGAGTTGCCACGACAATCCATTAAATGAAGCAACTATTTTAGGAAAATGTCTGTTATTTTATTAGCTGTTCTGAGGCAGACATGATGATCTGCGGCTAGAAGATTTACACAGACAGTATATTTTATTAGATCAACTGCTGGGAAAGACAAGCTCTCAGACACACACACCATCAAGACAGTTGTCCCCATTACAGCAGCCGGCCTAATAAAATGTATTGCCTCTTGCTATAAAACTACCTTGTCTGTAATTTTAGTCACTGCTAACACAAAAAAACTTGTTCTTTAAGTGACTCATGCCTTTTCTTTGCCTTTTTTTCCCCTTGCACAAGGCTGCTCCTACTGCTGTGGCCCCTCAGCTCAGCCTCTGCACCACAAACCCACAGAACTGTCCTACTGATCCCAAGACAGCGGCACCCGAGTTTCTCTCCCATTGCAATTCCTGAATTCCACGCTTGCTCCTTGCCTTATGTTTACTGCCAAGATAACTTCGCAGTGTAAGAACGCCTCCACCAACCGGGGCTGTGCATCTTGCTCAGCTGTGTCGAAGGTTCACTTCAAAACACTCTCTGTGACCTTGATGCAGATTTTATCTGTCATTGCACACTCAGCTTAGCCCCAGCCTTGCCTTTTTGCAGTCCTGTCCTAAAAAAGTCAACTAGATATCTTTTCATTCACTCGTAACGTATTGAGTGACCTTGGCAATGGTCTAATCTATCTTGGCAGACTCAAGATAGAGAAAACAAGCAATAGAGACAGACCTGCTGCTTTTCTGCTATTGATCAGCAGCTTGAGTGAGAGCTCATTATGAGCAGGAGGAACGTGTCGGGTACAAGTTCTCCTACAGAGCCGCAGCGAGATGAACAAACTCCCAGCCACGGCAAGGGGGGCTGTGCTTCGGTTTTCAGCCATGGGATGGGAGAACAGGACGAGGCCAGAGAGAAGGAGCAGACAGCACTCCATGTCCGGTGGGGCTGCGCACCAGGAGCTCCCAATTAGCTACATGAGCTAAAAAATTACAAAACGTTTTCAAATTAGCAAGGTTACACTGTCAAACTTTACAACAAAAAAGGCCAAACTCTTCAGAAAATACTTTTTCTTACTCTCTATATATACACCACTAAGATAATACTAAGATATATATGCACACGCTAAGTAATACACTATTTGGAGTATTCCTTCTGCCACCCGTAGAAACTCAAATAGAATATCGAACAACACAAGAACAGCCGAGTGAACTCCCATTATTTTCCTGGCAACCGGTGTGTAACTCAGAAACACATTGATACGCCTGTTTGAACGGCGCTGCCTCCCCTCCAGACAGGTCTGCTCCAGCTCGGGACCATTGCCCTGCACATCCGCCGTGCCCTGGTGCTCCCGCAGCCCCGGGCACAGGCCAGCAATCACGCCACGCTGTCTGGCACTTTTATTACCCTCTTTCCTCACATCGCCTTTGTGCCCCGGGGTGAACAAAGACAGAGGAGACCACTCGTCTGTCTCTGTAGTTTATGGGGGCGAAACATAATCAACGCTGCTTTCACAAGATGCCCCAAATAAAATGCTGCTTGGTCTCTGGGAGAGATGGCACCGAAGTCTCAGCTGTCACTAGGATTTTAACCGGGTACCGATTTGCATTTGCTCCTGGCAGGGAGCTGCTCCAGGGAAGAGCCAGCGGCAGCCCCTGGACAGGGGTCCCCCAAAGCTGTGAGGGGTCCCCCAAAGCTGTGAGGGGTCCCAATGAGCAGCACGGCCGCCCCAGCCCTGCAGGTTCCAGCCACGCTCACGCTCCTGCCGCTGCATCCTCTGTTACGCCTTGAGGTTTGTAAGAAAACACAACACAGTTCATCTTCCTGCAGGGTGGCTGAGCCTCCAGCCTCCAGAGGTCAAACCCACGCCAAAATTTCACATCGGGATCAGACGTGAAGCTGAGCCAGATGAAAAGGCAAGTGTCCAGCAGCCAGCGAGAGGAGGAGCGCGCGACACGAAGGACGTTCAAAAAAAAAAACGAACCGAGAACGGGGGCATTGAAAATACCCAGCAACAGGCACCCACAGGGAGCGGGAGGTGACAGCGCAGGACAAACCCGACATGGGAAACCTGATTTCTTTCACACTCCTCAGTTTTAGAAGTCCAACCCTAGCTCATTTTATTGTGCCTGCACAGTGTTCTTTGAAGGGTCTGCTAGGTCAGAAACAGACTCAGTCGTCCTCCCTTCAATCATATATCAAAAAAAAAAACCAAAAAAAACCAAAAAAACAAACAAAAAGGCAAAGAAAAAAAAGGCAAAAAACCTCTCTAGATAAAAATTAGGCAGAGCAAGACATCAGAAGGAGAAAAATCGCGTAGCAGAGCTCTGGGGAGAGATCTGAGGTGAGTGAGCAGCCGTGTCTGTGTGAGCAGATCCACCCAGTAAATGCCAGCTCCAGGAAAGGTCAGCGCTGCATTGATTGCTCAGCACTCCCGTGTAGGTGATTCTGTACAGCAGCGCCCTCCATGATGGATCAGACAGTCAAACCATTCAGCATACCGATGGAGGGAGGGGAGAGGGACCGAGAGCAACACACGCGATTTAACTTGCTGTTCATATGCACGGGTAGAAATTACATCAATCCATAAACACAGAGATGGTGCAAAAAGTATCACTGACTCAGTGCAATCAAACAAACACCTTCTCTAACGTATGCATAGATGTAAAACCAGGATTATCTCCATCCTCGCAGGTTTTCAAACGTGGCCTGGGTAAGGCCCTGCTCTCAGAGCTGACCGACCCCAGCAGGGCGCCAGGCACCCCGCACTACTGCGCTCCGGGAAACCGAGCACAGACCGGAAAGGCACAGCTATATGCTACATGCACAGAAAGAGAACACGACGGCTTACATCCCCATTTCTGTACCGGCAGTTGATAAACTGGCTAAAAATATAACCTCAAATGCAACATGAGGTTTTAGAGGTTTGTCTTTGAGGTTAAAGAAATTACCAGGGGAAGAGTCTCGGACATCTTAACATTTAACATAGGTTGCTGGCTGACCACACTATTCCCAAACAATATCCTCCATTATTCCAGAATAGTCTGTCGGGCCTGGATGGAGAAACAGAGTAAAGCATCCGCGGCTTCGGCTCCATTTCACTGAGGAGCTTCAAGGCAGCTCTGGTTGAGCAGGAACTCTGGACACATGCTACGGAACAACAGAACTAACAGGGAAATTTAAACAGCGCAGGACTGAAAACAGCAATTCTAACGTGGCTGTTAAGAAAAGCTTCAAGAGCCTTGAGTTGAAGCAAAGTGTTAGTATTTTCCATAAAATATTCATAAAGTGGTACACTATACTTATAAAATACTATTGACATTTTTATAGACATCTTAGAAATTCTCAAACTGGATTTAACAGAAAAAGTGAACCTCTGATTTGGAGTACTTTGCATCCTTTTGCATCATTTCATCAACATCCTAGGGTTTTTATTAAATTTCACAGGATGATTTTAAAAAGCTTCCCAATGGTTATAAAATCATACTAAATTTGACAGAGCTTTTTCACAACAGAGGATGGGCACAACTCTTCTTCTAAACTTATAAGACAAGGATTCAACTTATTCTCATAACTAAAGTTTCCTCAGAAATATTTACAATTTTATACTGTAGTTTAAAACTGCTAATTGAATCCCAGATATCCTGTTCTAAACATTTCTGATAAAAGTTGCTGGGAGCAAACTATACCAGGTATTGACTGCAGAGGCAACTTTGACTTATGTCTTGGTACTATCGTAATCATAAGTCATTTAATCAAGAATGTCTTTATTATTATTATTATTATTGGATTAGCACAGTGAAAGTATTACAGACCATCAGTCTTTTATTCCCGTAGGCTATCCATCCTCTCCAGCTAAAAAGGTCCATTTCCTTTTGGAATCGTGGATTCTTCTACTAAATAACAGAAAAGGTCAGCTTTAAAATTAAAGCAATACTTTTACTGGGCTATTCGTGTTCAGTGAATGTAGCCATATTTCTTCAGCACATTAGTATTATTGGATTTTTAAATTACATTTCAGTAGCTGGCAAAAAACACATGCAAGAAAAAAAAATCCAATACCAGTTACAGTACAAATATTGAATGGAATGATTTAAAAATGGGCCAACACCACAAGAACATTTTATTCAAGCACAGTGCATGTGAAACAAGCGCTCTGGGTACTTATTAATCATGTGGTAGGTATTAAAAATCCGAAACATTTTAAGTCACTTCCCATAAAGACTTCCCATTGGGTTTATGTGCACAAAAGTGTCACAGCTTCATTCAAAACGAGTTATTAGAAACGCACACCTGACCGGCGCATCACTGGACACCAACAGAAGCGGCTGCGCTCGGGGCGCGCTGGCACCCCCGGTTCTGGAAAAGAAAGAAAAGCGGCCCATCCGCAGCCCAAACCCCGCGGGCCGGGGCGGTGCAGGGATTCCATGAAAATCAGCGACTGCTCCAGCAATTAATCCTCCCTCTGCTTACAGAGTGTTTGTTATCAGCTGATAGAAACCTCCTCCATGTACCATATGCTTATGTTCCGTTCTATTCCCAGGGTATGTAACGAATACTTAATTACCACCCTTATTGCCACACAAGTACGCATGCAAACGTGAGAAACAACGAGTAGCTGATTTAAATTCTGCATGCACAATATTTAATATAAGTTATAGGCTATAAAGGACCAGGCTTTGTAGTGTTTACTTGCAATAGAAACTACTTGAATTTTTCAAGTCAATAGGAACCCTGGGGATTAATAGGCGAGTAACATAGCGTGTGTTCCCCACGCTGGGCTGTCAAACCGCTGCCTCCCTCCCCTTTAAACTTATTTCTCTAGTTCTGCAGATTGCTTTAACAAGGCAAATTACAGAAAAAAACAGATATTAGTATAAAAGAGCAAACACCTTTGCAGTGACGGCATCTTCTTGAATGGGACCTCCCTCCAACCATCAGGTTCAATTGAGACTGCAAGGTCTCCAAGGAGGAATTTGGTTTCAATCACTTCTGGAAGGCGCTTTGCAATGAACTATCATTATCACCACAGGAACACCCAAGACGATCACCAGAGACCCATACTGCAAAAGATTATGTTCCTTGACTCAGAAACCGTCGTCTTGTTTAGCTACCAAACACATATGGCTTGTGGAAGGTAGGGAAGGATGTTCCAGGAAAGGAAATATAATTAGCACAATGAGGATCACCAAGCTGCCAGTATGTTACATTTAGTGTTACAAAGCTGGTTTATGAGGAGAGAACAAAGTGGTGAGGGAAGAAAAACAAACAAAAACCCACGAAAAGCTCTCCCTGCAAAAGCACCCGCAAGCACCCCCAGTGGAACCCCCACCTGCGCTTGGGGGAACTAAAACAAACCAGGAAAACTGCAGTCAGCTTACTCTGCAGCTGGAACAGGCTCCGCACCCTGCGGCATCACCGAGGGCCCATCACGGCTGCGATTCACACACCCCGAGGGACCAAAGCCACCGCACCGGGACACACGGACACATCTACCCGAGCATCACCCGGCAGCACATGTGGCTGAGTTAACATACAGAACGTGGCATGAACGGCACACGGACCCTGCTCCTCCTAAGAGACACACTGTTCTCTGTTCGAGACCACGAGGCCGTGAAAGAGAAGATCTTTGCTGTGTCTTCTTTAGAGGAGAAAAGCCCTTCTGTGTTTGTTTAAAGGACTGTTGTCACAGGTTGGATCTTCCCGAGTACCTAAGCACTGCTCATTGTTCCAACAAGTGCACCGAGAGCTGTTGAAATATCAGTAAAGTGTTAAGAAAACAGATTGCTCTCGAGCAGGAATGCACACGTGTGGCCCTGGTACCCCCCCAAGCAAAGACTGATAATGAACAGAAAACTTACAACAATAAAAAAGCCATAATTTAAAATTCAGGCTTCAAAAAGCTGATTTGGGAAAATGACAAAGGTGGGTCTTTTTCAAACAAAGACTTAAAGTCTACTCTATCAAATGAATCCACCACATTAATACAACTAAAGTACAATTTGAATACTGCGCACAACTCTGAAATGGTAGTTAGCGATTGCAGACGACACAAAAAGCACAGAGAAGTTTTGGGACAAGGAACCCTCAAGTACCAGCTCTTTTCTGAAACACGTTATTCAGAGCTATTCACAGGCGTCAGACTCGGCGAAACCCGGATGGATGCAGACGGTCTCCAGAGCTGCATTCCAACCCAACCAACACGACAACTCCTAAAAGCTTCATTTAGAACAAACACACACAAATCCATTTTTATTCCAGAAAACAGTTCTCTGTATGGAAAACATACAACTGGTCATAAACGATCATGCTGCAAAGGTGTAGGTGACACAGAGGAAGTACCAAGAGGAGGAGTAAATGAAGCAAGGGAGAATAAAAGAGCCTTCTAACAGATATTTCCAAGCTATACTGTTTAAATAGCATCTCTGCACATGCACACACATATGGGCCAACGCAGGGCCTGTGAATTCTCCAAGTCCCGGCGTCTGTGAGCCCATGTTGGCAGAGAAATGGTTAAACAGAGCTGCAGTGACTGTATCTCCATCTCAGGGCAGTACTAGAGGAACGTAATTCAACACAGTCCTGGTCAATAAACAGAAAACAAAAAAGAATTCACCTCTATTTACTACAAATTCCATGGGGAAAAGGAAACTTTGTCAAATCTGTTTGTACCATTAATACTGCATTGAAGGCTCTAGTAACTACTTTGTGCGCTGATCCTAAGGCAGAAGAAAATTCGCCCATATTTTGGCGACACAGAACACTTGTTTTTCCTTCCGCTTTGTTACTCCCTGCAGAGACCACCCAGCAGAGCCCATGCCGCGGCCGGTCTGAACGCCAAGGAACCGGCTGGACGGGCCACGGCTGCAGACTTGACCCTCGGATTCATCATTTCACACTTTTCCAGCCCAAGAATGCAGAGAAACGGCCGGTTTAGAGCACACAACCCCCTTCTGAGGTCTGGAACGGACGCTTACCATAGGTGACAGGATTAGCTACATCACCTTAGTCATACCACACATTTATAACCTTCTTACGGCTTTGGAGACACGAATTCAAAGCAGCTTTCAAGGGTAGAAAACCCACCCAGCGTGTACACAATGGGAACTTTCTCAAAATACATTCTGTCAAACTAAAGCCAAGAAAACCAACAAATCTCAAAATACCCGCAGTGAGTCCACGCCTGGAGGTGTCAGTCCCCGCAAGCACATTGTTTAGCCCGGTTTAGAACAGCACTCACCCCACGTGTAGCTTCCAAGCCCATATGTTTCATTCTGTGACTCTTCACTTGCAGGCAGCGAGATAATTTTGACTCCACATTATTCATCTGGCTTCCATGCAATATTCCTCCCACCACCCCCCATCCATCTCTGCCATTAAACTGTTGGCTTGCTCTGGAGCAATTAACTGTTCTGATAATGTGATTACACATGTACCCTAACTACAGGAAGGCCACAATAATTGTCTAAAAGTTAACTTATTAAAAAAATTTATATAAAAAAGTACAGATGATTGCTGTGGGAAAATAATGACAGGAATCTCAAACAAAACCATACAAGAAACAACATTTAGGTATTGCCTAAGTACTACTCCAAGCCCACCAACACCACCACATGGGGAAGTTTTTTCATGAAACAAAGTGCACAGCTCCAAGTTTAAAGCCAATACTCAAATCTTCAGGTGCTCCTATAAAAGCACATACCTGCAATCCCCCAGCCTTCTGGGACACAAAATAAACACTAGCTATTATTTATATAAACGATGGCCAGGATGCCCAAGGAGTGGCTGCTATTCAAAGTGAAATTATGCACCAATGAACAGCACCTATCAGAGGATCAGTGTGGAAATAAAACACAAGCCTTCGCTGTTCTAAATGAATCACTGAGAGAATCTAGAAAAACGCTTTCCCAATTGTTCATCAGTCCGGAACTCTAGGAAATACGCTGCCTCAAGCCAGGCTAACCTGTCCCGCACAGGAACTCAGCTGAATGTCCAGCAGAAGAAGGGAGTTGCTCGGAAGGCTGATGAGAGCAGGGAGGCAGCCCAGGGTGGCCCTGCACACAGCAGATGAACATCGCTGTGTTCACCCTGCTGTTCCCATCGCTCCAGCAACGCAGACTTTTATCTCTGAATTAGCAAATTAATTTCCTCCCCCGTGATTAACTGTTCTTTCTTGGTCATTTCATTCAAATAAACAGGGAATCCCTGCAAGTTTCAGAGCAATGCAACTGTAAACAAGTTGACAACGTGTTTGTTTCTGTAATTGTCCTAAATCTTTCTCTGGCATCTCTCAGTCTTACAGCAAATGTGCTTGAAGAGAAGAAAGGCGGTCTCTTCGCCTCAGTTTAACCACTCAAGCTGTGCTCCAGGAAAAGATGTCCTGCTGCAAAAGCTCTAGTGGTTTTTCTGCACACTTTTAGAAACAGCTGGATGCAACCAGACACAGATTTTGACTCAATGTCTCCAAAAAAAGCACAAAGGTCAGACGGAAGGAAGGAGCGACAAAGGAGCGATGCTTTTCTAGCAGAATGGTAGCCAAAGTACAGGCAAACCCAAAACCCCCTCGTGGTGCTCTAGGAAGAAGTGATGTATTCATTATAAAATCTTTACTGTTTTTCTAATAGCTTTTGGGGCCGTCCTTAACGTTCCAAAAATGTTCACAAACTGATTGCTCCAGTGCTGAAGATCTTTTGACATGAACCAGTTTTAGCTCATAGCACATTAAACGCCACATAAAGCATCCAGTGGGTCATAAAAATCTGTCCAACTGTGTAAATCAGCTCCGAGATCATTTAATTGGTAGGTACACAGGACTTTTTGCATCAAACCAAAAAACCACGACTTGGCTTTCACGGAGGTACCCGACACCCAGATATGTAAAACACACAGCAGTCGATGGTGGTACCCGATCCTGCACCTTCTGCACCACAGTGAAACTCCTCATCGATCTAAACTGCAGTTCCTGTGGCTGCTTTTCAAGAAGCAACTTGTCTAGGACTCCCACATCTATGACTACTCCAGAACACCTTTAATTGTCCTATAAAAATGTAGGAATTAATAATCCGATCATATTTAATACGTGATGAAAAAGTTGCTTAAGGAGCTTCCATGGAGAAGAAATTCAAGGATGTTTAATAATAGGTGGTATGAAAATATTACTTTCAGTAGAACGAATCTTAAGTTAATTAACGATTATTTAAAAGAAATCCACCTAAAAAAATGAACTATGTTACACAAAGATAAATCAGGTTGCCACTAAGAGAAATAATTTGCTTCTGAAGTGACATTTGTCAACTAAATGAATAAGCACTTTGACATTTGTAGAAACTGTGAAGCTGCTAAAGCTATACACCACTGCTTAATGTTATTTTTCCTTTATATAAAAAGAGCCACAATTTAAGCATAAAAATTGCTCTTATTAGGCAGAGAATGTCAGGTCTCATTGCTAAATTTACCGTAGTGATTCAGCACGAAAACAAGCGCTGCCCTTTTGGCCCTCGGCACTCCAGCGCCTCCCATCAAGGTGCCCGTTCCATGCCCACGTTAACTCAGCACGATGGTATCACCGAGGCCAACAAAGGGTGTTTTACCCGAGTCACAGACCCTGCGAAATTCCTTCTCGCGCTGATGCGAAGTCACCGCTGGGCACACGCACCGCACAGCGACTCCGCACAGAAAGGGTGAAATAGTTCGGAGGCGGCAGCCAAGGGCCAGTCCCCCAGCAGCACAGTTCGGGGAACCCGGACACCTTCCCCTGCCCTTCACCCACCGAGAGGAGGAAAACCAGCAGATTTGTCTGGGAGAGCCCCAAATGTGAGGCAGATGTACGGCTGATGGAGAACAGATGAAATAACAACATCATCCACAAGAGAGAAGCTGAAAGACAAAACAATCTTAGATCACTAAATATCCCAAAACCACGTTAAACAACTGAACAAATTTCACTTCTGGAGGACAATGTGAACGACTCTGCAAGGCCGGCCGCAAAACCTCAAATGTTTGCCTAAGTGTTTAAACGATTTAGAAGCTCGCACACAAACTAACGCCCATTTAGAGACAAAAATCAAAGCAATCTATTTTTCCAGCTGCTCTACTGGATTGCTCGAGCTGTAATGGCACACTTATAAGAAACTATAATAAAAAAGACAAAATGCTCATGCAATATAGCATGAACATAGCAAAACAGCCATTAATATTGTTCTCCCAAAGAAAAATGGCTTACTAAATAGCCTGAAAGGACAACTGACATGCATCTCTCCCTGTTTTCAAGAAATATAACCATACATAAAACTGATATGATTACTTGCTAAATCTAATAAGTTTCTTTTTTCTTTGATGGTTGTTTGCTCCTTAATGTGCTTTAAATGCATAATAAAAATATAATGAAAAACATACATTTATTCTATGTGGCAGCTACTGCATATTCCATAAAAAAGTAATCTTATAAAGTTTAATTTTACAGTGTTTCTTAAATCTATTTCTACTTATTCACTATATGCAGACGGTATCTGCAACAGAATTTAATACTTAACGTAACACTTTTCTTCAACGACATTAATGCCAAATTTTCTTTTTACAGCCATTGTCTTGTCCCTCCTGCAAGCCTGGCAGAGGAAAAGCAAATGGATTTAGGGTTTCCAAAGGCTCTCATTAGAATGTAAAGTCCAAATATCTGCATCATTTCTTCTGTGATTGCTTCAGGACTGTTGTTGGATTTTTCCTGTCCGGGCATTTGTCTTCTGTAACATTTTAATATTCTTGAGAAAAATCTGAACTGAGCTTAACTCGCCGTCACCGGTGATACTGGGGCAGCCGTTTTGCATCAAGGGAATGTAAATGTGAGCACAGATGAACTAAAGACCACTTTTCAAATTGCATTTGTCAGGAGAAACACCAGCGAATAAAAGCTATTGACAGGAAACCCCGTGCAAATCTTTAGGATAAGACTTCCAGGAAAACCTCTTGGGACAGTCTCCCTTTTTTCCCCTTGTAGTAGAATTTATTACACACACACACAATTGTACTTGCAGCCCACAGCCAAAAAATCCACTATTTTCAACATCATCTTATATTACACACATTTGTTTTTACATGCCCCACCATTAATTTAAAGGCAGAAAAACCTGCTGTAAAATTCTTCACGATGTCAACTCAAATAACAGCTCCCACTGACAGCGGGTGCCCCTATTTAATAAGGATGTGTTCCCCACAAAAAGTGGAAAAATGTTCACTTCCGATTTCCAACAAAAGCCCAGACTTCCACAATAACCTTACACAAATCCTCGTCCACAGGCTCACAGTATTTTGTACTACATCAGCTCTTTGCACCAGCAGAACTAACTGGGGTTTCAGCTGAGGATCCAGTACCAAAACATTCCTTTTTCAAGAACGCCCCTTGCAGAGCCGGCGATGCCCAACCCCACAACGCCATGCAGCGGCAGCACTGAACCCCGCCAGGCCTCCAGAGGCTTATGCGCTGCCCAATATCCTAAAGGAGCAGCAGATAAAGCAGGAAAGCGCATCCCAATGAAAGATCCTACCTGAAAGCAGTTGAACCCTTGCGGCTGCACAGCAGGAGCCTGCAGAGCGGTCTCAGTGGCAGGAGCCAGACACAACACACACAATTGGGGTTGTTTCCATGCAAGTGCTGTAAACATCCTCAGTAACACAGGCACCAACTTCCAGATTCTGAGGTTTAAACCAAAACTTAAAGTTAACCCTTTCAGTCCTCATGTGTATAAGTTGGAAAGGGTGGTAGGAAAAAGCTACAAAGAGCAGTGTATACAGAAAAAGCAGACGCACCCAGGTGGTTTGTGACAGAGGGAACTCTTTCCCAACAAAGCTGCCCATTTTAGGACCACTAGACTAACTTTGGACCTTGCCAGAGCTGAAGGGCCAGGAAACGCTGTTAAACAGGGGCCAGTCTCCTGCTGAAACCACACTCTGAATCCTTCCAGATCCGCAGAGTTGTTCTGCAAAGACCTCACCTGCTCGGCTGCTGAACTGAACTCCGCGCTGTTACCGCCAGAGCCGTACACACTATCTTCAGCTACAGCAGAGCCCGCTACGCCCTCTGTCACTATAAAAATGCCACTCTGTAATACACTCAGGCAGGGTGCTTTACTGTTTACGCCAGATGGCAGAACTAAATACGCTTTACAATGGTTTAAATTGGGAAAAATCTTCCTCTCTCTGGCCGTCACACAGTTCATTTTCTTGGGTTAGTGTGCAGATAAAGCAGTGGCTGCAGCTCTAAACCGAGGCATCTGTTCGAGGACAAGCTTGTCTGGGGGTGCTGACTTCCTTAGACACTGGAGACGCATTCACTGCAGCTTAAATAGTAACTATTTAGAGCAGGTAAGATTTTCTCTCAGTTCAAGTATGAAGAAAAATAATAAAGACAGCCCCGGGACCCCTCAGAAACCACACACGGCAGGATTAACCCCGGGGCCTAACGCTGAACGTGAGCCTGTGCCTCTGGATGAGTCATGATTTGAATGCACCTTCTTGCACCTATTTGGGTACCGGTTACTTGGTAAACCTACAGTGCTTCTACCGTGTATTTTTGCTGCATCTTTACCCTTAAATATAAAACAAAAAAGCCATTTGCTCACCTGAGCGATATTGACATGTCAGATTTGCTCAAACAACAAGGATCAATAGCATGCAAAGCTCAAGAGACCTGCTAGGACATGAAAGAATATAATAAAAACCAAGGTGACAGCAGGTTTTAATTATGTGAGAGGAGCAGGTATGTTCTGTAAGGTCTTTGCAATTTGAGACTATAATCAAAATGTCATCAGCCTGCCTCTTGTATTTTCAATCTCTTAGGAAAATGACTAAAACTGGTATAACATTTTCAGATTAATTTTGACGCTACCATCAGAAAGCCTGACATTTGGCTAATGTCAGACATCACCTACATTGTCATTTGATTTCCCACTTCCCCCTTGGGTGTCACTTCACTAATGACCTAGAGATAGTAATGAAATGTAGTGAACAGATTAAGGACAGAACTTTTGAAAATGAAGCAATATATGCTTTGACATTAACAGGCCACTCATGGAAATATTCAGAAATGTATACTATTTGCCAACCACAGACATAGGTATTTAAAAAGTAAGGGTAAACATTCTCATCCTCTGTTCAATTAGATGGTGCTAATTTGCTTCAAGTACTGCAGCATTTGCACCAGAACACAAGGTATTTGTAAGGAACAAAGTCTCCAGTTTTACAGCTATATCATGGTCTCCAAGGCAGGGAGATGCAGATTTTGCCCTCCCTTTCACACGGAACAGCGTGCAAATCACAAAGCTGCTGTGCTCTCACCCTACATACTCCTGGCACATCGATCAGCCCACTTCCTTCCTTTGAATCTCTTGGAAGTTTGAAACCAAGTAACATGCCAAAAACTACATGAAAAATTTTCTCTGTCTCCTTCCACGAAGAATCTCGTGACACCAACGACACGTCATGATACACAAGGAAAGAATAACTCCTGCCTTCTTAGCAAAAATGCCATAGAAAGGTAAGCGTAAGGAATTATTTAAGACCCTTCTAAGAAACATGGTAAAATACCCACATGGCATTGTGCAATCACAGAAAGGCAACGCTCAGAAGGGCCTCAGGAGACGCTCCTGAGGGCACCGCAGGAGTTTTGGCTGCAAAGCACATTTGCAGTTCTATGTCCAAAGCATGTCCAAAGACCCCAATGTGGCAGAAGAGTCAAATCCATTTCCCACCTGCAACGCACCCTTGCTCCTCAGACACGGCAGAAGTCAGAACAGCACCTACGTTCTTTGGTTCTTCACCTAAGCTCAGCCTTAGGGAGTCCGGGCTTGTTTTATCGGCCCCTCCTCCCATTGCCCACAGTGAACATCTCAGATCAGTCACAACTCCAGATAACAGCACCTCCATCTCAGATCAGTCACAATTCCACTGATAACAGCACCTCAACTGTGAACATGGAAAACCGCACTCTTCATGGAGACGGTTCCACAGTTTTTCCAAGAGGCAAGAATCCCACAGCCGCACGCTGTAATATTAGATACTACATTATAAGCAAGAGTGATGTGATATTTCCACTGAAAACAGAACCACTCCTAACTACTCTTTATTAGTATTTTTTAAATTTACCAAGCTTCTTCACATCAGTAAAGAAGATTATTGCACTATAATTTTAAAACAAAATGTGGCCATCATATAACAATAAGATCTTAAGTATTTTCCAATTACTTCTGCCTGGGGCCTCTCAAGCACTGGGAATGAGAACTCTGATATCTATGACTTTTTCTCCACTTCCTGATTTTTTTCTTGGTTTTTTGAGGCTCATCTATATGCCAGGACAGTGGCAGGAGAAGCTCTGCTGCTTGCCAAGGTCTCCACTGAAATCACACAGGCGCTTGCCTTTGTCCTCTTTCTAGGTGAAAGCAGCGATTACACTTTCAAGCCACTGATTCCCTCTTACAGAAGCTGAAGTGTTGAGAAATTCCACTTTTCTCTTCCTCTGAAGTGTGTGTTCCAAGAAACCCCCAGTTGCCCCTAGTTTCAAATGCAGCCCAAATAAAGCTCAAGCGCAGCCCCACAGTTAAGCACTGCAAAAGTAGGAAGAAATAGTTTAAATGGGAACAAAACCAGAAAGCACTCTGATTGTTTTGGCTCTTGCTTTGGGCAATATGAGTGTATTACTCTGCACGATGTAGTTGTCTGGAAAAGGTGTGCAGCTGGGATGAAACGCACGAAAAATACTCTTCAGTGCCTGCCAGTGTCAAAGCTTGGCAGTCACTGGAGTTTTGCGGAGATGGTTGGTGCAGCATTGACCAGGTACCACCTAGAAAACCAGAGATGCCACGTTCCTCAAGCACACAGTTCTTAAGCCAAACTGACCAGATCAACATGAGCAGATTTTGGTTCTACTTCTTTCCTTACTGGATGACAAGGATTAATTTCAAACTTAAATCTTACAACCTTGAGTTGGGTGAGAAAAGTGACAGTGCATGTACTGCCGCCGTTACCAAAAGTCAGAACATCCCCGACCACGCCATGCACTTGCAGCCTTCCACACCCAGCCCTGCCAGCTGCACTAACAAGACAGAAACTGTCATCAAAATTGCCTCAAACAAGCCAAATCCCAAACCTCTAGAGCTGCCAATAAACTGAGATGCTTCCTGTGGAACTCTACTGGGTATTGCTGTGAAAAGCAAGAGGGTTACCATGAGATGTGCAGAAGGCTGTGGTGAAATCACTTCAATTCCAACCCACAACTCTGAGCTCTCTCAGGTTCTCATTCATTGTTATTTAGATAATAAATATTGACTGAATGAAGCTCCTCAGGATGTACAGGACCAAATACGTTACAGAGAAACGAACCAGACTTTGGCACCACTGGCGTAACTGCCAGCCCTGGAAAACTACATTTTGCTTCTCATTTGGGTCTTCTACAGTAGGAAGATCCTTCAAATACCAGAGAGCTCCAGTGACCCAGAGCTGTCAGCCTCCACGCACGCATCACTCTCCTACCACACTGCTGCTTTCCTGGTGAGAAAAAAAGAAAAAAACGTTTCAAAAAACAACCCAGAAATACTTGAGCAGACACCTGAAGGCCAGGACCACAGAAGTACCAGGAAGCATCACTCGCAGACCTCTTTCAAACACATTTTTCTCTATGAACTGTATCTGATTAACAGTTTTTTCCCAAGCAGATCAATTTTCCCCATAAAAGCATAAGTCAGTCATGTAGATCTGGCAGCAAAAGCAGCCGCCCTGCGAAGCAGCGGGACTGGGAGCCAACAAATCGGCAACACGGGCCTCGTCATTGCAGTGCCAGTCCCTGAAATACCCTCTGCCTTTTGACACTCTGATCAGACAGATCCACCTCCAAAAGAAAGAAGAAAAACACCAACAACTCCACGCAGGACTCTGCTGCTGAGCTTTCACGGGAGGGCGTGAGGAGCCAGCGCGGTGGAGGAGACCCAGCCACCACGTCACTACTTACCGTCCCCAGGGAAAACCTCCTCATATCTTTATAGCAGATAAACCATTTGAGAGATTTGCATATGGACTTTACAAACAAAAACGTGCCTTGTATTTACTTTCTTAGTAGCATAAAACAATCATCTGCATTTCAACAGATGGGGAAACGGACACAAGAGCAATGAGGCAGGTTTTTTACCACCACCCCATAAGCAACCTGAGCCCTGCACCACAGAGCAGCTGCTGCAGCACACCCCGTGTCTCACCACAGAGAGCAGGGAGCCCCCCGCACCATCACCCTGACTGGTCAGACTGGGAACCCCCGCACCCTCACCCGAACTGGTCAGACTGGGAACCCCCGCACCCTCACCCGAACTGGTCAGACGGGAACACAGAAACCCCAACACGAAAAGCGGTCTCCAGGGCTTTCGTTCCAGAGCCGCAGCAGCTCCCGCACTGCCCCACCAACGAGCCCCTCCCAGGCGGACCCGGGCAGCGCCCCCCCCGCCACCCAGCGACACGTACCGGCGGGCGGGCCGGCCGCTCCTCCGGCCGGCAGGGGTGAGTCCCGCGGTACCGCCGGGCCGGGCCGGCCGTGTCCGCTCCGGCCGCGGGGGTCGATTCCAGCGGTACCGCCGGGCCGGGCCGGGCCA